>PYHX02000467.1:8567228-8597687 GCA_004302925.2 Cochliomyia hominivorax | reverse complement strand
TGGTTCAGTTCTTGTTCAGTTCTAGTTCAGATCGTTTTTTTCAGATTTTTGTTCAGGGTTTGGTTCAGTTTTGTGCAGATTCTAGTTCGATTTTTGTTCAGATTCTGGTTCAGTCCTTGTTCAGTTCTTGTGCAGATTCTAGTCGAGATTGTTTGTCAGATTCTGTTCAGTTCTTGTTAGTTCTTGTGCATATTCTAGTTCAGATTCTAGTTCAGGTTTTTGTTCAGATCCAAGTTCAGATTATAGTTCAGGTTTGTTTCGGTTCTGGTTAAGTTCTTGTGCAGATTCTAAGTCAGATTGTTGTTCAGATTCTGGTTCAGTTCTTGTTCAGTTTAGTTCAGATCGTTTTTCAGATTTTAGTTCAGGTTCTGGTTCAGTTCTTGTGCAGATTCTAGTTCAGATTTTTTGTTCAGATTCTGGTTCAGTCTTGTTCAGTTCTTCGTGCAGATTCTAGTTCAGATTGTTGTTCAGATTCTGTTCAGTTCTTGTTCAGTTCTTGTGCATATTCTAGTTCAGGTTCTAGTTCAGGTTTTTGTTCAGATCCAAGTTCAGATTATAGTTCAGGTCTTGTTTCGGTTCTGGTTAAGTTCTTATGCAGATTCTAATTCAGATTGTTGTTCAGATTCTGGTTCAGTTCTTGTTTAGGTTCTGTTCAGATTCTGGTTCAGTTCTAGTCCAGATTCTAGTACAGATTATAATTCAGATTATAAGTTCTGATTTTAGTTTATATTATAGTTCAGTTGTTTTATATTTCTTTCCCAATTAAATTCAATGAATTCATCAAACAATTTAAATTTAATTAATATATAATTTCCAGGTTTCGTATCACTTCCATAACAATCAATATATAATATTTATTTTATAATTATTGTTTCTATAACAAAATATTTTATTTGAAACTAATAATTTATTGTTGTTGTTGTTCTCTCATTTCAGGTATGTTAGAATTTTATTGGAATTAAAATTAACAAAATTTTATTCATTCTTTGTCCACTGATAACATTGACCACGAATCAGAATTTATTTATTATTCATTGAGGGTAAGCGAAACATATTTTGATATTAAGAATTTCTTATTTAATGAATTTTAATTGGTTCTGACTTTTTTCTTGATAATTTTATTATTTCATTTAAAACAAAAATTAGCACCAACAAACAAGTGAAAAAAATGCTATAAAATTATTAATTAAATATCATCAATATTTTGTTAAAAGTTTTAAAAAAATATGAACTTTTGATTTTTGAAAGTCTCATTAACGATAATAAAGAATTTTTATTTTTCACAATTTATTTCAATGACAATCGAAGGTTATAAACTGTTGAATCAGAGATTATTTTGAGAAAGACATTACATACTTCATGGCGATGGCAACGATGGAACTGCTGTCACAGTGCAACTTAGCAACGAGATTCACGTTGCGATTTCTTATAGAAATTTTAAAAATAGAAAAGACCACAAATGGTGAAGAGGGTATATTAACTTTTTCATTACATGTGTAAGCTAAGAAGGAATCATCTAAGACCCCATAATGACTTTATATTATTCTTGCATAAATTAAATCTGAGTCGATGTAACTATGTCCGACTGTTATTGATACGCTCTCATTCGCAATAATTGACAGATCTCAACGAATATTCGCCTGAATATTTGCCACAGTCCTGAGAAGTTTTCTATTTAACACTATCAAAATCGGTTTAGTATGTTAGGAGATATAGACAGATATCTGAGACAACCTCTAAATTAAGGGCGATAATGTTTCGTACAATTTTTAATTACAAGTCTTTTAATTAAAATTAAATTTTGCTATAATATTAAGCTAAATGTACTTTATTGCAATTCCAAAAATCATCAAAATCGATTCAGTAGAAAAAAAGTTATGGCCAGAAATATAACTTATTTTATGATTCATTAAGCGTTTTATATATTTCATGCGTTTGTGAGTGTATATGTGTGTATGTGCATAAGATGTACATGTTCAAAAACATAATATATTTCTTAGGATGGTTTTGAAAATTCAGCAAAGCCGAATATAGCATACAGACTTGTTTTTTTTCATGATGCGTAAACTGAATTTAATCGGCTTTCGAATCATCTTTAATGGTTTTCAAGAGAAAGTGCCAATAAAATTAATCGGTTTATTTACTATATAACTTAAAAATTACATTTAGAACAAAGTTTAGAAAACAGTTTTTAAATACTTTAAAAAATTGATATCAAACGTAAGCTTATGCGCCTAAATACATGCTGCAACTGTAACACAATACAACCAAATATTGAGCAAATTTTCAAGTTGCCAAAGTAACAACAAAAACATTTTATTATAAAAAATAATGATACTGCAACAATAACTACAAAAGAGGCAAATGTTCTCATACTCTCATTTAAAAAATTTACAACAAAAATTGCTGGCATAACAAAAAGGGTTTCAAATAAGAAAAAAAAACTATTTATTTGTTTATATAATATAAACATTTTATTGTTTTTGTAGTTTACCTACATAAAAATTGCAAAATCTTTTTGTTCCAAAAAAAAAAGTAAAAAAAACATCAAGGTTTCTCCTTGATGAGGCGGAAAAGGAAAAGGATTTACTTTTGCTTAAAAACATGAATGAAAACACACCTGAAATTAAAGCAGATTTTTTTTTTCGTTGATTTCTCTTGGGTTGTGTTTTTTGTTGAAAATTTTAAAATTTATTTCAAACTTTGTGTTTTAGTTAAAAAAAAAACATATAAAAATAACTATAAAAACTGTAACAAACTCATTTCAATGTTTTTTTCTCAGTTATTTTATCGCACTCAAGAGGTTTTAAACCTGTCTGCAGAAGAGAGTCATTGTTGTTTTTTTTTTTTGTTTGTTTTTAGTTGTTGGTTCCTTTACAGCAAAGGTTCATTTTTTGTATTTGTATTTAAGTAATCTGGCACATTTGCATTTTCCTTAAATTTAAAACGATGTTATTCTGAAACAAGAACTGAAAATGAAGAAACTAAAGAACTGAAAAACTGAACAGAACTGAAGTGGAACTGAAGAAGAAACTGAACAACAACTGAACTGGAACGAACCAGAGCTGAACTAAAATTTAACTTGAATATGAATTAGAATCTGAATTTAAATCTGATCTAAAGTCTGAACTTTAATCAATAACTAGAATATCAACTAGTATCGTAAATAGCATCTGAACGAGAATCTGGAGAAGAATCTGAACTACAAATCTGAAACTAGAATCTGAACTGAACAAAGACTGTTAACATAAATCTGAACTAGAATCTGAACTTGAATCAGTACTAAAATCTGAATTAAAAATCTTATATAAAATCTGAAGTAAGACTGAACTCGAATCTGAACAAGAATTCTCAACAAGTATTATGAATCTCAACTGATGTCTGAACTAAAATCTGAATTAGAATCTGATAAAAAATCTGAGCTTAAATCTGAAACAATCTGAACTAGAACTGAACATGTATCTTAACTAGAATCTGAATTAGATCGAAACTAGAATCTGAACTTTAGTCTGTACCAAAATCTGAATTAAAATCTGAGATAATCAGAACTAGAATCTTAAATAGGATCTGGAGTAAAACTGAACTCAAAGTTAAACCAGAAATGAAGTTGAATTTAAACTAAAACTGGACTAGAATCTGAACTAGAATCTAAGCAAGAATCTCAATAATATCTGAACTAAAATCTGTATTAGAATCTGTTTAAGAATCTGAAGGAGAATCTGCACTGAACTGAACTGAACTATAATCTGAACTAAAATCTTAACTTCAATCTGACTAGAACCCACCACTGAAAATTAACTGAGTTGGATCTGAATTAGGACAGAAATATAATTTCGAAAAAACGCTTTCAATTATTGATGGATTGATATTTGTGTTTATGGTTTCCTTTTGCAACTCCGCTCTATTTCATTCTATAAATGAAATCTCAATCCATTAATGTCTCGTTTATATTTTCTTTTCAAACTTTCCCCCCTTTAAGTTCCATTTTTTTCTGATATTTTGTTTTTTCATAAGAAATAAAAGAAAAAAATAAAACTAGAACAAATTTATTATTAAAATTTATTCTCAATTTAAGTTGCTTTTACGCATTAACTTGTTGCAAATAGCGTAAATATTTATTGAATCAATGACTGACTGATTACTTGAATGTTGAAAATTCTAAAAATAATTTCAAATAAAATTATTCTTTCCAATAAATAATTAATTAAATTTTATATTTTTATTTCATCGTAAATATAAATTTGCAAATGCACTTTTTTTCATTCACTCCATCTTATTCACATCAAATCACTCTTTCACTCACTCATTCACTTGGAGCTTATCGCAGTGAACTTGTAGCTGAAGAAGAAGAAGAAAAAGTAGAGCAGTATTTTTTTTTTTTCATTTCCTTGAACAAATGTAGGAAATTTATATTAAAGTGATTTCTAATGTAAAGAATTATAAATGATTTCAAAAATGTATATAAAGAGATTTTCTGAACAGAGACAATTTAATGAGACCTTGATATAATTTTCTTACAGCGATTGTAAAGTGAATTAATGTTTTATTTTCTATAAAAAAATAACTATATTTTTAGACTTTATCGTTTATGTTATGTTATTAAAGCTTATTTATTTCTATAACATGTTTCCTTCCGAATTTTTTTACTTAAAGTTCAATTTTAATAAAATTATAATTTTTTTCTTGTAAAATGCAGCATTAAAATAACCAAATAATCAAACTTAAACTAAAATCCTTTCATGTTCTTGCTATTCTCCTTCCTGTTTCTGGTTCTTCCTTTTTTCCTTTTATTAGTTCTACAGGAAATGACGTTTAGGTGGCGCTGTTCACCAGACCGTAAATTATTGAATTTTGTTAGTAAACCTGCATAAAGGGAAAATAACATAAAAGTAAATGTACATTTATTCTAAAGAATCCAACAGTTCGGATTTTTATTTTAACCGTATAAAAACTGAAACTTAAACTGAAGTAGAATTTAAATCAGTATCTGAATCAATATCTTAACTACAAGCTAAACTTGAATCCTAACTGGAATATGAACTAAAACCTGAAGTAGAATTCGAAGTACAGCAGACCAAAATCTAACTGGAACTGAAAAGCTAGAATTGAACAAGAATCTAATCCATAAATTGACTTGGACTATAAAGAAGTATTTGGAACAGAATCTTGATTGGAATCTGATTTAATTTTTCAATTTGAATCAGAATTAGAATATGAATTAGTGGCTTAATTGAAACTAGAATCGAACTAGAATCTGAACTACGATCACAATAAGAATCTGAACTATATTCAAAACTTAAATCTGAATTAAAATTTTAAATTATTCCAAACTAAATCATAAACTCGAATCTGAATTGAATTAGAACCTGAAGGAGAATCTGAACCAGAATAAGAACTAGAATCTGTATTAGAATCTGAATTAGAATCTAAACAAGAATATGAACTAGAATCTGAATTAGAATCTAAACTAGAATCTGAACTAGAATCTGAATTAGATTCTGAACTAGAATCTGATCTAGAATCTGAACTTGAGTTTGAACTAGAATCTGAACTACAATCTAAACAGGAGTCTGAACTAGAATCTGAACTAGAAGAAGAATCTGAACCAGTATCAGAACTAAAATCTGAATTAGAATCTAAACAAGAATCTGAACTTGAATTTGAACTAGAATCTGAACTACAATATAAACAGGAGTCTGAACTAGAATCTGTAATAGAGCTAAACTAGAATCTGAACTTAAATCTGAACTACAATCTGAACAGGAGTCTGAACTAGAATCTGAAATAGAACTGAACTAGAATTTGAGCTAAAACTGAAGGGTATTCAGTCTCTATAAAATTGAACTAAAGTTTTTTCTTGCAGTTAAGTATAAATTTGGAAAACAGGGTCACAAGAAGATTTTGACAAAAACAATCTTAAAAGTAAGAGAATAAAATAATTCTTTTTCCAGTTTCATGCTAAAATATTTTAAACTTTTATTTTTTAACATTTTCAAAATTTTTATTACGTTTTTCTGCTGTTTAAAACTTACTTTAAATCCATTTTTAAAGCAATAAATTTTCAAATATTTAAAATTTATGTAGCCTACTTTCTAGCGCACCTTAAAATAGGCAACATTTTTTGTTAGATTTATACATTTCTTCAAAAGAGTTCAACGGCAGCAGCTTAAAAAATAACAAATAATTTGATATTTAGTACAACAGCAGCTGGCAAGAATGACATTAATACAAGAGGAAATATTATGAGAAAATAAATTGTTTCTTTTGCTGCTTTTGTTAGCATTATGCTATTATTACCTAAAAGTAGACTATACAAATTTCATGTTTTACTGGTGGAGAACAAGAGATAGTAAGGGAGACAGATGAAAATGACACTTAAAATTATTTAACGTTCGTGTTTTTTTTTTTTTAATTTATGGTTTTAATTGTTTGTTATTAAAGGGAAATGGAACATTTTTATGAGTTCAAAGGTTATTTGTGAAACCCTTAATTATGCTAAAAATTTTAAGGAGATTATTCCTCCTTTAAATACTTATTTTTTTCCAAATTAAAGTTAATTTTATTTAATTAAAGTAACCAAACAATTTTCGTTAATTTACGTTTTTGTTTCTGAGAATTATATGGAGTTTTTATTCTTCTTGTCATTTTCTTTTGTGTCAGTGTCAGTTTGTCAAACCGTATTAAAGGTGACAAGTCATTCAATTTTTGTTACAAAGTTTTTTTTATTTAATTTGTTTTTTTTTTTCTTATTTCTTTTGGTTTATTTTTTGGTTTTTGGCTTATTTTCCATTTGTTTATCATTAAGTAATCAATATCAGCAAAGACAATTTCGGAATGTGTCAGTAAAAAACCAAACAAAAGCTGAAAATTCCCATAGAAACAAAAGAAGAAAATCCTTAGAAAATGAGAGGGAGGGAAAAAGGGAACAGAATATGTCAAGGTTTATTTTAACTTTATATTGGTGGGAGTTCCAAAAAAAAAAGATACTTAATTTCAATTATATTTCTTATTATATTTATATTATTTATATTATATTTTCATTTTTAATATTAAAACAAATAAGATTGTTATATTCGGCTATGCCGAATTTTCAATACCCTTCACCAAACATACACTCACAAACGCATATAATATACAATAATTTTTCTTAAATAGAACTCTGGAAACATTTAATGGGTCAGCGTAGAATTGACAATTTTACGTCAATTCTACGCTGGATGTAAGAGGTTGCCTCAGCTACTGGTCTATGTGTTTTGATGTACCAAACAGATTTTTAAATAACAAACTTCTCAGGGGTATAACGTACTCTGGACAGACAGATGGGCATAGCTAAATCGACTAAGATTTTAATTTGATGCAAGAAGATATATACATTATGGGGTCTGAGCTGATTCCTTCTTAGCATTACACACGGAATGACAGAGTTAATATCTTCCCCACATGTGGTGGTGGAGGGTATAACAAAAACAAATTATCGAGTTCTGAAAATTTAAACAAAAAATTCATATTTATTTTACTTAAATTTTTTTACTCTTTATTTATTTGACTTTCTGAAATTTGTTTTCACTCGTTTTACTTTAACTGAATTATCTGTAATTTAATCATCAAATAAAAATATCATAACTCCCTCACATTCTTATGAAATTTTTGAATTAAGTTTTATGTGTTTTTTCGGTTCGGTTTTTTTTCCAACTCGTCTTTCAATAAAAGTGAACACGTTTTGTATGAAAACTAATAAAGTGAAAACGTGTGAGCATTAAACATCACGAAATACTTTTATAAAATGAATTTCAAAGCAAAAATTTTATATCAGCCAGACTATATCTTTTTTTTTATCAAAAAAGTATTAACGAAATAATTTTTCAAAAACAAAAAGAAGAAAAAATATGTAGGAGGAAGATAACGGTTTGTCTTAAAGTTAATTTAATTTAAACATCAGCCAAAAGTATGCTACATAATTTAATTTTTAAAAACAGCCTTAAACAAGGCAACAGATTTTGTTAAAGTTTTCACTAAAGATTTATTTTTCAAACAGATTTCTTTGAACAAATTTAACAGATTTTTAAAATAATTTTTGTTAAAAATTTCCCTTTGCAATGAATTTTCTATATTTTTTTAATCACTAGTGATGAAATTTTGAACCCCCTTTCGGAAAAGTTTTTACTGAGATTTCTGTCACTTGGCTCGAACAGGTAGTCCATCTCCGTTTAAAACCTACCAAACTTTGGACACGTTTTTCTGCTCTTTAATACACTTTTCCCCACTGGCCTTAACTCCGGTCAGCTTGGAGTTTTTGCCTCAAATGGTACAAATATCACATTATTATCATTGAACCACTCAAGAACTTGTTTACCGTAGTGACAGGTTGCCAAGTAAGGTCAAATATAAGTGGGTTAAATTATGAAGTCTTATGAATGGAATCAGCCTTTTTTCCTTGATGTAAACCTCGGTACTTTTAGAGCCCGTTGTAACAAATTATTGATTTTTTTTGCCGCAACAAAATAATGCTTCCCATACCAAGAACTTTTTGGGAAATTTTATCCTCAACCATCAACAGCACAAATATTTTGACCAGGATGTTGCAAAAACTGTGCCAGAACACACATTTTGTCATCCACTATGCAGCAAGAATACATCAATAGAACTTGACTTTTATTTTTTGGCCATTAGATTTTTAGAAGCTTTAACTTGTCGTACCATACAGTCGGAGCACTGAATTAACCTGGCTGCTTTCCTATCGAATGTGTATTTTTTTTTGACCAAAGAAAGATCATGTTTTTTCTACCTTTCAAAAGTTTCAATGAAAAATATGTGTTTAGATTTCTTCGATCTCTCTGTACGTTTGCCTGATGTTGTCACGCTCACCTTCACAATAGTTGATAGAGCTTAATGACATTTGGCCTCAGAAATTTCCTATTTAAAACTGGTAAAATCGGTTAGGTATATTAAAAGTTAAAAACCGATATCAGAGGCCTTTAACCTTTAAGTCCAAACAAAGATCTTTTTCCCTAAATTCAAAAGAGATCACTTTCTTAATTATTTCTTTTTGTAATAAATTTTTAATAAAATTTTTTACATAAATAAAATTGTTTCTCTTCATTGTTCACATATGAAATGAAGACTTAAATATTTTATAATCTTAAATTTTTTGTTATCGATTTCCTTCCAAACAATAACCTCAATGTCTTTAATGTCTAGACGTATCTTTATTTGTCTAACGCTTGATAACGCTTGTCTAACAATTGATTTCACAAAAAAAAAAAAAAAAAAAAAAAAAACGAACATTTGATTCTATTCATAATTAAATAAATGAGAAAAAAAAACAAGTAAGAATGCTATATTCGGCTATGTCGAATCTTCAATACCCTCCACCAGATATTTTATTATTTTTTGTTATTTTTCGATAAACAGACTTTCACATACACGCAGAAAAAATATGTTTGCGGTAACCATAAACGAGAAGCAACATACTATTATTATTACATTATTGTTACCGTAATTAAACAATTTGTTTATTCGCATTGTGATTTTGTATTAATAACAATAGTTATTGTTATCACCACTAATAACTTATTGTTATTGCAATGACCTTTTTTATTTGCATTGCTATTTTTATGATAAAAATAGTTATTGTTATTGCCACTAAAAATATTGTTATCGCCATTAAAAGTATTGTTACTCCAATAAAAAATATTGTTAGTTCAATAAAAATTTGTTTGTTTCGCATTATTTTGTTATTGAAATTTTAATTGAAATTTAAAAATAATTTTTTTCCTAATAACAATGGTTTTTATAACGGGCTGTTTAATAACAATGAAATTGTTATCAGTCAAACATATTGCGACCACCATATTTTTATAAAAAAAATAATAATCAACGTTTAATATAGTTGATTTGACATTTTTTTCATTTAGTTTAAATTGAACATTTTTACGTTTGTGTTGAAATAATTATTATAATTCTTAGAATAAATATTTTATAAATTTTTTAAAGTACTTTTTACTACAAAAATTTCAAGCAGTAAAAATTCAAAAGTATTCTCAAAAATCCATCTTTACTGTGAAACAATATTGAATTACCCCCCCTTTATCTATGAAGCAAAATCATAACTGAGAAAAGTTATAGTTATTTTTTCATGGATTTTTTTCTGTGTGTAGGATTATGAGAAACACTTATGCCAAATTTCATTGAGCTTCGTCTATTATTGTGGCTGTAAGCGTATCACCAACAGAAAGACAGACGAACATAGATAAATCGACTCAGATTTTGATTTGATGCAAGAAAACATATATACATTATGAGGTCTGTGATGCTTCCTTTTTAGCGTTACATACGGAATGACAATGTTAATATACCCACTTTATCACTTGTGATGAAGCAACAGATGAGAAGACTCAAGAAGACACAAGTCTGAAAGCAGAACTTTTAAACAAAATTATCAAAATGACAATAATTCTTCAACAATTTCTTCATTGAGAAATTGAGAATTATAATAAAAGATCTGTTAAGGCTTAATTATAATTAATGTATCATTTTTGTGATAGAATAGAATTGAATATAATGGAATATAATGTTAAATATTAAATTAATTTTCCATTGACTTTTCTCCTTTTTCTCTTTATCTGAATAAAAAAAATTGTATGATAAAAGTTTTCTTGTAAATTACTCACATGAATTTTATGAAAGGAAGAAGTCTTTTTGGATAACAAAAAAAGAGTGTAATAGAAGATGAATTTTATTGATTCTTGAGGAAAATTCGAAGAGTTTTATTATATTTAATTTCGATATCGAAAATAAATCTCTAATAAAAAAAATATATTCCTTTTTTCTTTTTTATCTTCAAAGTGCAACTCGTAAAAAATCGTGTTAAATTAGCAGGTGTTAAAATGTAAATATCTCTCTCTCTTTGTGTATATGTATGCATATTGCCTACATATCCACACAGACACTTTTATCAGAAAGGATATTTTTTTTGAATAAAAAAGGAAACAAAATCATAAAGAAATGATAAGAATATTTATGCTCTTTTTATAGCAAACCCGATAAGAAAAAACATGTTTTAAAATGCACTGTAAGCTCTGGGTTATAGGTATTTGTGAGAGAAACTATAAGGGAAATTCAAGGACTTTTAAAGGGCCTTTAAAAATTAAAATTCTGATTTGAAGCCTCTTAATAAAGAAACTAAAGAGATTAATTAAGGACATTTTTAGGGCCTACAAAGGTCCTATTTTATATTCTATAAATCCTTGATTTTCTTTTCTTTAAGTAGACCTAAAATTAAAGGCCTCAAAATGATTCCCTCTTTTTTTAAATTTATGACCGCACACAGTGGTTCAGAAATTGAAATTTTATCGGCCTAAAATCCTTTATTTTACTAAAACCGATTTTCAAAACTTTAATGATATCAGAGAATGAACAAGATAATCCTAAAGTTGAATCCAAATATCTATATTAAAGGGCTTGACATGCCCCCAAAAACTAATATGTAATTTTTATAATTACAAATGTAGTTTTCTAAGTTTAATTAAAAGTAAATCAGGATTACTTGGAATATTTAAAGGCTAATCAACCAATAGTTTTCAGTTATATGGCCAGAATAATATTCTTTAAGAAACATTAACTTAAGTCCCTGTAACGCTTATGCGCTCGCTGTTATTTCATATCTCCTTAAGTACAATATTTATCTTTTTAATTCAAAATTTAGAAACATGGAACTTTTGAGGATGAAAAAGTAAATTAAACAAATTTATTTATTATGAAATGAACGCTGTATATATTGTTTTAAAACTGTTTGGACCCATCTTTTGTATACTTTTTCCACTTGAATAAAAATACCCCCGCAAAGGTTTAGAATCTTTTAACTGTTTTAGCTAAAAAACCTGAGAATATCTTGACAAAAGTTAGCACATATACCAGCTAATCGAAGTCTATTATGAATAGTAATGTTAGGTCCATCATTTCCCCTATCCCCCTATCCCTAAACCGCGACTGTTCTCGCGGTTTTGACCTTAGAAAAATTATAAATATAAAAAAAATATTTGAGGTTTTAAATAGGATAACATACATTTCTTCTTCCTAAGGAAAGCTTAAATTGTGTGCTATTAAACTATGTATACATAAAATCTATTTGGCCCCGTCTGTTGGCCCCCTTTTCCATTTGAATGTTAACGCATCCGATAGAAATACGACGGTTATTGGTCTATTATTTCGACTACTCCAATTTGGGAATTTTCATCTGTAATGGATTTTAAATGAAATTTTGAATTTAATAGAATCTAGAGTTTGAAGTCCATCCCAGTTTTACACTGTTAAGAGTTTAACAACAAAATTCAAAATTTGAAGAAAATTTTCAAAAAAGCTAATTACCTGAAAGGTTTCAATTCGAAGGGAACTATACTAATCCCACCCCCGCTGCCCTTCTAGAGATCAGCTTTCCTTTAAGTCAGGTCATAAGTTGACTCAAAGCACTGAGGGATCCATATTCAATATTAATATCGCCTACGTCTCAAAAATTATAAAATTATTCCCAAAACTATTTGTTTTCGAACCACTGTACAATATTGGTGTTACCTTAATATACATTCAAAAGATAAATGTTAACTTTTGTACCCCACTTGTGGTAGGTATTACCTGTTAACTTATTTTTCATCTTTCTTCTGCACAAATTTTCTCCATTTTTCCACCATTCAAGGTGATAAAAAAGCACAGAAAATTGTATTAAAAAAGATTAATTTCGTTAAGAAATTTATGGGATTTAGTTTTTTTTATATCTTTCACTCTTTGCCAACCATTTACACAGCGAACGATAACCAATGGAAAGAGTAGTAGAGGGAAAGAGATGGAAAATACATACGTGTATATAGACGCTCTTTATGTTGGCAGTTATTGGCCAAATTAATGGGGATTTAAAACAGCGTTATCATTTTTTTTTATTAAATTTATATTAAATGACATGAAAAATATTTATTATTCATCATCTAGCAAATTGATAGTTTTAAATAAGAGATAACAGACATTTTTTTCAAATAGATTAAAAAATTATTAAAGAGAGGGATTTTTATTAAAATAAATTTTTATTAAAATAAATAAATTTTTCCAAAAATTTTCTCTTCCAAATTAACAAAACCCTGAAACTTTCTTTTGCTTTATTTTCAAAGTAAAGAAAAACATCTTGTTTAAAGTAAATAACCTTGAATAGAATGAAAATGCATTAAACTTTTGGATTAATCATAAACTTTTTCTTAACACAAGAACTTGTTTTTTTTTCGAACAAACGGAAAAAAGTTTCTTTTTCATTAAAAATTAAAAATGTTTAAATGCTAAATAAAATTTTATTAACGAAGCCTAAGGTTAGGCAACAAAATTTTACATAATTTTTTAAAAACAACTTTTCACTCTCTTTTTGTTCTCACAAATTAAACTTAATGCCAAATAGAGTCTTTGCCGAAGAGTATGAGAGTAGAACATAAAGTTTTTCAAAAATAAAACAAAAATCTTAGCATATTTTTAGTTGCAATTTAAACAGGACATAAATTTATAAAAAATATTTGTAAAATGGATTTAAGGGAGAGAGAGTGAAAAAAGTAAAAACTTGTAATATTTTCCATAAATTGTAAATATTTTTTCAGAGAGAAATTGCCGATGGTGCACATGTTTAGGGATAAATGTTACACATTTGAATAAAAAGGAATAGTTTGTCCTGTAGTTCTGAAAGATGTTTCAAGAGTTAGGGGAAGATTTTTTAAAAATGTAATGTTTCCGAGGGTTTAGGAACTTTTGGATAAAATTAACTTCTTTAGAAAGATATTAATTTCTGTCATGATATTTTGAGTAAATGTTGCTTTAATCGACAATTTATAGGACATTGAAAAAATTTTGACATTTTCTTTAAAAACTGAATTTTTATAAAAATTTCTAGAAATTGTAAATTTTATGTAAATTCTAAAAAATATCAAGATTTAGCGAAAATACGTAAAAGAAACTGAATTATGAAAAATTCTCTGCAAAAGCGAAATTTTTATAAAATTTTTGATATTAAAAACTGATATGGAAATAGATCCCCCATTTCCAAACGGCTTTTCCGATTTCAAAAAACTTTCTCACAGCAATAATATTGATTAAGAAAATTTTAAGTTTTAAGTTTAAGCCTTGAGGAATTAACGGAGGTCATTTGACAGGGTCCGTAAAGTTGGCACTTCCATACATGAAAAATTTAAAATACCTCAATTTAATTAGAGTAGGGTCACATCAGGTTGGATTTTAAACGGAAGTATAAATCCCTTATGGATATATTTAGTATGTAAGAAAACGTTAAAATATGGAGATTGATAATTTGTAAATAAAAAATTTGTCGAATGAAATTTGATGACAAAAATTTTACAGAAACAAAAAATTACGAAATTTCGCACTTTGTTCTTTAATTGAAGTTTATATTTAAATGTTAATCAAAATGCAACATATCAAGTTATTAATTTCAAATTCCACTATAATGTGTACAAATTTGTCATTTAATAAGAGATTTAATAAAATTCCGAATTTTCTAAACAAAAGTGTCCAAAATGCCCATTTAAATAAAACATTTCTCAAAACTTAGGTTTTTTCATTGAAATGGTAACCCTGTCATTGCAAAGGCTCTATGCAAAGAATTATTTTTTGGAATGATTACCCTACATATGGACATATATAGTTTAAATAATTTAAAGTTGATTCTCTGATCACAATTTAAGAGTTTAAAAGAAAAAGTTGAAAATTTTTCTCGAATTTAATAAATTTCGGTTTCGGCTAGGGGGCAGAGTTTTGCCTTAAGCTCCTGTGGTTATACCTCACATGAATTTCATTATAGACTTCTTTGAGAAACATCAAACATATAATAATGTCCAGAACAAAAAATTTTCATCCAAGAATATATCTAGTCGCACTTTTAATAAATTCAAAGAAAACATTTCCTCTAAAAGTTGCAGTTTTAGATCAAGATAACTTTTTGAAAAATTTATCTATTAAAACAATTCTTTAAGCAGAATAATTTAGAATTTTGTAAGGAATTTAGTAAACATTTAAAAAAATGTTTGAGGCCATATTAAGCTCACCAAGTTAGGAAAACTAAAATAGCTTAAATTTAAAATGAAGTAAAAACATGTTGTGTTCTTAATATCTCTTAAACTAAGAGAGATGTATTACCATGTAAAACCATTTTTTGTAGAGACTCTTTAGTTTTATATATATAGAAATTTTTTGTCTTGTATTAAATACATTTTTAGAAAACAATTTATAAAGTGTATTTAGCCGAGATAACCAGTTTTGATGGGTAAGATACTATCGTCCAGACCAGCTGGGAAACTGTACCTTTTTAAATCATCTCGAAACCACCACAGCTCTGACTGTATGAAATTTTATTAAAATATTTCCAACGATTCCAAAGTTATTGAATTATCGTCAAAACTTATTTTCTAATCACTGTGAAACAAAAATCTATACATCCGAGATGAACAATTTTGAAGGGTTCGTCACTATCTCCCAGACTAGCTAGGAATCTGAATTTCCTCAAATTAACTCGAAAACACTTCAGCTCTGACTGTATGAAATTATACTGAGATATCTTTAACGGTTCAAAAGCTTTTAAATTATCGACAAAAACGCGTTACCAAACAATGTAAAAAAAGAAGTTTCCCAACAATTTCCTTTTAAGGATTAAAAGTTAAGAACAATTTTTCAAATATTTTCTTTGCATCATAAAATTTATCGTATTAATAAAAGAATTTCAAATTATGATCTTTGTAAATAAAAAACATGTTGAAAAATTCCTACCAGAACTGCAGGGTAAATTTTGCCATCGGCAGCGAATGTCTACAATATTTTCCTTTTTGTAGGGTTTTTATTAAAATATTCATGAAATTTCCGAAAAGAGAAAAAAACATAAAGACGACAAAATTTATTGTGCTTTTTTTTTAGAAGTCACTTTATTTTGGGTAAATGCGTGGGTTGTACGTTAAGGTTTTAAAGTGTAAAACTGTTTTTTTATTAAAGAATAAAAAGCCAGACATTGTCTCCGATTATTAAACTTAAAAATAAATTGCTAAAGTTTTTAAAAATTTTAGAAATAAAAAACATTTAAATATGGCGTTTTAAATTTGATTCCATTTTCTCTTTTTTTCTATTTTCAGGTGAGTTTTAGTTAAACTTATAGATGAATAACAAAAAAATTGGTGAATCAAATTAAAGGTAAAATTAGAGATTGAAAGAAGTACATTTTATTTTAATTAAAAATTGTTTTTAAAATTATTGATTTTTAATAATCTCCGTTAAGGCTTTTAAAATATTTCAAATATAAAGCATATCTCAAGGCTAATAAAAAAAGAAATTCGTTTTGATATTCTTAGCATTCCTTTTGCTACAAACTATTAATTTTCTATTAGCATTTTCTTTAGCATATTTTTAAGGCTTTTAAAATTTAATTAAATTTAAAGCATATTTTAAGGCTAAACTTAAAATAGTTTTTTTTTTCTTTTTCTATCTTTCACTTGGTGTTTGTTGTTAAGAATCTTCTAACTTCTCTAAAAAACCAAACTGCAAAAAACCCCAAAAATCTTGAAAATTATTTAAATGTTAAATAAAAAACAGAAAAAACCAAGAAAAAAACTAATTTAATATTCCTTTTTCCCACTCTCTCTCTCTCTCTCTCTTTCAACTATGACCCAGTTTATCTTACAAATTCTGCAGCCTAATACCAGCACTATGATGGTTTTGTATATAGAGAGTGAGTAAGGAGTGAGATCGAAAAAACTTAACACTGGTTTTTTATGAAAACTTTCAATTGAGTATAATTTGATATTTTTTGGGATCAAGTTACTTTTTTACTTTTTATGTCATGTCATTTATTCTGTTTCATATCAAAAAAATAACATGGTCCACATAATGTTTCTAAAGCCAAAAAGTAGAAAGATTTTTCACAACAGCTTAGTGATGGAAATATTGATACAAACTGTTGAAACTAATGACATGAACGCTGCTAAAATTCCTCCAATCTGTCCGGGGCTTAGGCCAGTTGAGAGATATTGTTCTCTTGTTAAAGAGAATTAAAGAGCATGAAAAATGTGTCCAAAAGTGTCGTAGATTTTAAACAGAGATGCACTACCTGTTTGAGTAAAGTGACAGAAAACACTATAAATACGTTTCACCATTTTTTGGAAATTGAAATCCCATTTTTTTGGAATTGGAAATGAAAATATGATTTTTAAGTATTTTTCGATCTCACTCCTTAAGTGTGAGTTTGTGCATTTTTTTGAATTTTCTGAATAATAAATAATTATTTATTTTTCACACAAACTAAAATCATTTATAAACATAAAATGTTTCTCTAAAAAGACAAAAAAAAAACTTAAAACCAAATTGTTGTAGAAAATAACATTCATTTAGTTAATATGCAATTTATAAACCCCACTTAAAGGCCATTTAGGGTGAAAAGAACGCAAATACTAAATATAGCTTTTAATACCCTCCACCAACACATGTGGTAAAGAGGGTATATTGACTTTGTCATATCGTGTGTAACGCTATGCAGGAATCATCATAGACCCCATAATGTATATATATTCTTACATCAAATCTAAATCTGAGTCGATTAAGCTATGTTCATCTGTCTGTCTGTCTGTTGCTGGCACGCTTACATTCACAATAATTGACAGAGCTCGAATATTTTTTATAGTTTTGAGAATTTTCCTATTTAAAACCAGCAAAAAGTGTTTTAGTATATTAAAAGATATAGACCGATATCTGAGGCAACCTCTTAATTTAAGCAAAAAACTTTCGTAAAATTATATTTGTGGTTCAACAAATTAGAAAATGTTCCTATAACATTATGCTGCATGTACTTTATTACCATTTTAAAAATTAGAAAAATCGGTTCAGAAGTTATAGACAAAAATTTAACTAATTTAATGACTCATTAAATTTTATCTGTTATCTTTAAGAAAAACTTGTATATGTTGTGTACATCTTTTACTGTATGTGTACGAAACAAAATGTATTTACTTCACACCCATTTGTGGTGGAGGGTATTGAATATTCGGCATAACCGAATATAAAGCATTCTCACTTATTTGATATTTAATATGTGAAACTAGTAGGAAATATCTTAATTTTGCTATGACAACAAAAATGTCCTTTTTTATATTGGAAACATGTGGTGACATAGTGAAAATTACAATATTACAATAAAAACAACAACAGAAAATTCAAAATAAAATCTCGAAACAACAAAAAAATATTTTGCTGTGACTCACAGCAGCTAAAAATGAAAATTTGCATAAATGTGGCCAAAGCAAAGAAGAAGAGCAGCTTTAGGAAAACAAACACCGAAAAAATAAGTAAAACTAATGGCAAACAGGACTTTAAATTATTTATAACACGTAACAAATTATAATAAACACATATGAGATATCCGCACAACAAAATTTTGGCTTTTATGGAAAAATTTCCATAATTTTTCTTTTTAGGAAATATAACTTTATTAACATACTTTTAAGGGCAAAAGATCAATTGTAACAAAAAAGCTTTTAGGTTGGTAGTGCAGAAGCTTTCAATGCATAGGAAGGATTTTTGGTTGGGAACATACTTCTTTTTTAATCTTAAATTTTCGCTATAAAGAAAGTTTGTTTAAAAGTTTTGTTTTTTTTTAAAATATGTTGTGCTTTTCAAGTCCTTCGAAAGCTTTCAAATTTGAAAATTGGCTTTTTAAATGAGTATATAGCTTTTTAGTGAGAAGCTTTTTGAAATAATTTAAGGAAAAATATAACTATCATTTTGTTTTCAAAAAATCTTTCTATAAAAACTTAAAGTTTTCATTCTTGAATCTTTGCTATATAAAAAGTAATAAAAAAGTATTGTTTCAAAAGCTTTTCAAAAATATGTAAACAGTTATTTTACAGCTCTTAAAAAGTTTTTTTTAAGCATTTTAGAAATTGGCTTTTTAAATAAGTATTAAGCTTTTTTATGTCTTTTAAAAATCTCTTTAGAGTAAGCGTTTTTTGAATAAAGCTTTTAAGCTTTACACAAAAAAAAAAAAAAAAAAAAAAAAACAATTTTAAATTATTTTTAGCAAGAAACATTTTAAGGTACTTTTTGGAGAAAGCTTTATAAAGAATTTTTTAGTAAGAAATTTTGAAATATGAAAATAGATTTTCAAACTTTTTAGCAACAAGCTTTTGTAAAGCTTTCAATTCAAAGTTTATATAAATTTTTTGTAGTAGAAGAAGAAGCTTTTAAAATCTTTCTTTCCAAAGCCTTTTTAGGAAGAAAAGTATTTATTAAAGCCTTCCAGCAGTATGCTCTTTCAAAAAGAAGCTTTCTTATCAAGAAACTTTTAAAACTTTTCTTTGTTAAATTTTTAAGTGAAAATTTTTCTAAAAAAATTCGCAATAAAACTTTTGAACTCTTTTCATATAAAAGAATATATAAAAATTAATAAAATATTATTAAAAGCTTTAGAGAAAGCTTTATTATAAGGTAAGATTTTCCAAATGTAAAGTTATTTGACCTAAACTTGAATGTTAATAAACTTGAATGTTAAAAATAATTATCCTAACAAAATGTGTTCTTTTGATCGTTTAGAGCTTTTTTTAGTGTTCAAAATATACAGTTTTCAAGGAAGCTTTTTCCTTCTTAGAGGTGTTGTTTTTTAATTTTACACGGTTTTTTCAAACATTTCATTTAAAAGCTTTTTAATGAAACTTTATTTTAATATTTTAATTAATTGAAACTATTGTAAACGACTTTTATTTTTAGTGGTTAAATTCTAATTATTTGCATGAAGCTTTTAAATCAATATTTTACTAATTTCTGTTAAAAACATAAGTTTAAGAAGTTTTTGTGCTTTATAAAAAATTTTTGAATTTCATACATTTTTTACAAAATTCTAAGATTCACAAAAGCTTTTCTTATTTATGATGATGTTTAGTTTATTTTCTAAAAATGTATCATGTCGAGGGAGAATATGGTCCAATTTATTAATTTAATTCAACACTTCAAACTTCGATTTCCTATTTTCTGTCATTTATAGTTAAAAACTCACACCTGTCAAATGTTTATTTTATCTTTAAATGTTTTGTTTATTTTACTCCCTTTGAGTAACATCTGACAGTAGAAAAGTTTTAAAAAAATCTATCAAAATCTTAAAAAAAATTTAATTTTTAATTTTTCAAAATTTTTGAATTTCACAACAAAAGTTTTCATCGAAATAAATTCAAATTCTTTGAAACTTTCAGCTTCAGAAATCTGACATAAACTAATGATGGAAGCTGAAAAAGCATTATATTTACAAATTATTACAACAAAAAGTGAAACTTTTATAAATTAAAGTTTTTGCAAATAGAAAAAAATACATTACACACATTTCTCAGTTAATTTCCCAGAGGGGTTCAACAGAGAAATAATAACAACAATAAACAAATGTGAAAAATAAATGTAAAGAAATCGAAACAAAAAATGGAAATGAAAATATTATTTTTCTAGCCAAAAGAAAAGTGAAATAAAAAATGAAATTTCACCTCAAGTTTTTAAGGACTGAGATCGAAAAATTCTTAACACACATTTTAAAAATAAAATCATTAAATAAATTTGTTTGAATTTAAAAAATATGTATAGTTTTAATCGCTAGTGATAAAATTTTGACCCTTTTTCAAAAACCCTTCCATTGATTTGTTTCCCATAGCGAAAGAATACTAAGTTATACCAAAAATAAGAGGACACATTATTAAATTTCCTACGGGCAGTTTGGAGGTTTTGCCTCTCTTGGCACAAATTTTTTTTGTACCTCTCAAAGTCTTGTTTTAACAGTGACAGGATGTCAAGTCAGGCCAAAAATGAGTGAACACATCATGAAGTCTTACGAAAGGAAGTAGTCCTTTATGTAAACATTTCGTGATGTATATTTCGGTATTTATAGAGCCAAAGTTTGGCTGCTTCTTCAACATTTTCTTAAGCATAAGAAACATCAAAATTTAGACTAGGAAGTTGCGAAAACATACGCTTCATCATCCATTATGTAACAAAAATATTTCTTTTAGAAAACTTGACTTCAATTACTGTGCTCTGCTTTGGCCTTCAAAATTTCTGGAACTTTTTGGGCCTTAAATGTTTTTAAACCCTCATTAGCTTTAACTTTTCATACCAAATACTCCGTGCACTAAGTTAACCGGGCTGCTTTCCTAACAGATGTGTTGGGAGCTCTTTTGAAAATGCTTTATATTTATTGCCTTTAGCAAAATCATGTGGGTCATTCCCTTTCGGAATTGTTTAATAATACTGGAAACAGTTTGATGGCAGACCTTTGAATGTTAAAAAAAAATTATACTAAATGACCTAAACTAGTTTAATAATTTTAGTACGCACTTTTCTATGGTCCCTCTTTTTAATCAGATTAACGTTCGTTTGTTTAACATTAATCACAATAACTGACTTGTTTTGCAAAGGTAACTTGATATAAAAATGTTTGATTTAAAAATTTTAATGAAAAAATTGTGTTAAACATTTTTCGATCTCAGTCCTTTTTAAAATGAGGAAAAAATTATGTTTTAATGCAGAATAGAAAAGGAGATAAATACTCAGTCAACTCTAATAACGACGCTTTATAAACACTGTTTTACTCCCTAAAGTATGCTTTATCCTTTTACTTTCCTTAAGCACTAAACTATAGACAACATAAATATATTGTGCAAAAAAAAAACCGTAGTATATATTTAGGCTTAATACTTGTTTTGCAAACAGTGAAAACAGGTGCTGGCAGTTTTCAACACCAAAAGTGAAATAAAAGCAAAAGAAGTAACAACACACAACTTTACAGAAAGTAACTGCAGTTTATGTTACAATTCCATTTTGTTTCACTTCATTGTTAATTCCCCCAGGGATTTAATTTTGTTGTTGTTGTTATTGTCACATAAAAAAAAACTGTCAACTTTACTTAACTTCATATAGAAAAAATTTACACTCTTCCTTTGCTGGAAAAAAAGGATTTTTTATTGTTAAAATTTTACTCACCTTCACCATTTTTCTTTTACTCTGTTTTTTTTTAATTTTATTTTTATTTTATTTTTTGCTGAAAATAAAAGTTTATTTTTTATTTTTATACTGAAGTTTATTGTTTTAAGTAGAAAAGTTGAAATTAAGTTTTTTTTCTGTTTTTCACATTTTATTTTATTTTCTTTCCTGTTGTTTGTGTGTGTTTTTCAGTTTTTATGTTAATTAAACGCAAAAACAAAACCGAAGGAACTGTTGTATACTGTTAGGCGTTGACACCAATACCGTAGTAATTATGTTTTCTCCTTTGACAAAAAATAAATATATTAGAAACTATTTAAATGTTTAGAAATTTTACAAAATTAAGGGAAAGAAAGACAAAAGTTTTCATTCTCAGCCACAAAACAAATTCGAAAAACTTTTGAAAGTCCTTAAAATTATGTCAAAGAAAGCTACAAAAAAATTTGTGCGTCTGAAAACAACCTCTCTTTACAGCTTTTGAAAAAAGCTTTAATGAAGCTTTTAAAGTGTTTTAGTATAAATTTTAATATTAAGGAACAGCGTGTTTATTAATTGGCAGAAAATGCCTTCAAAATAGCTTTTTATTTCAAGTACTTTTACCAAAATTTTAATATAGATATTTTGCAATTTGCTTAATAATAAACAGAAAGCTTTTTGAGCTTTCTATTTTTAAATATATTATTTTTAAAATAATTATTAACACTTCATATTTTTTAAGCTTTTTGAAAAAAGCTTTTCTCACGAAGTCATAATTTATTATTATTAATTTCTCAAATAAAGAAATTGTCTTGGAAGAGTTTTTTCTGTATTACGTTCCGATTATTTTTTTAGATAATTAGAAACATTATACTATAGAGATCTTTATTTAAAGTTGATATCTAAGAAAGCAACATTTTAATTTTTTTGTTCTTTTAATTTTTATGTAGAATATTTTCTAAAAAAAAATCAAAATTTCTTTGGCGAAAGGACTTTATTAAGAGGGTACGTGAAAGCTTTTTTCCGCAATAGATATTTTAGAAAGTTTTATTTAAAGTTCTTTATTATGAGAGTTTTTATTAAAAGATCTTTATTGATTAAAAAGTTTACTAACAAAAGCATAGTTTTATTGAAAGCTTTTGACTGAAGATATAAAAAAGATGGAAAGTCTTTTCGATAAATAATATTTATAGATAGTTGTTTTCTGAAAGAAAGTTATGTTTAAAGCTCTCCTTTTTAATTTTCAACAAAAGTGATTTGAAAAACTTTTTTCGAGACACTTATTTCTTAAAAGATTTTTGTTCCTAAAATGATTAATTATAATTAATTTTAATAAGCTTTTAAAGACTTTATTAAAAATTATTGCATAAAATCTTTAAGAAAACAATTTCCTATAAAGCTTTTTTTAAAGGCTTTTAATGAACTATGTTATAAACAAACTTTTTTCATATAAGCTCCTTAATAATTTCTGAAAAGCTTTGAAAATAATTTAAATAAAGCTCCTAAAAGATATTTTATTTGATGACTATTCTCTTAAAGGCTTTAAAGTAACTTTTTTTCACGATCAATAGCTTGTTTATTAAGAGCTTTCAAAAATCATTTTCAAAATGCGATTTGATTAAAAATTATTTATTTATAGCTATAAGAAATTTGTTTAAAAACATATTTTATTAAAAACTTTGAAAATTCTTTTGTCCTTAATAAATTAAATATATTTTCATTTCGATATTTTAAAAAACTTTTTTATAAAAACGTTTTAAAGAAAAATTTCCATAAAAGATGATAATTTTTTTTTTAATTAAAGCTTTCTCGATGTTATTTAAGCTTCGAAAATGTTTAAAAGTTTTAAAAAATATATTTCATAAAAGTTTAAAAAAACTTTGTTTAAAAATTTTAAACGGATATATTTTGGGAAAATGCTAATAATATATATTTTATTATTATTCAAATTCGGTATTTTGAAGGAAATGTCTAAGCTTTTAAAAAGGCTGTTTTTCCAAACATTTTGAAAAAGCCAATCTTTTAAAAGCTTTAAAAAATTTATTTTTAAGTTCCTAAGGAGCTTTTTTTAAAGCCATAAGGTTAGGATAGAGTATATTTTATTAGAAAGTTTTAGGCTAATTTTATTCTTAAAAAGATTTTTTAAGATATAGCTTTGCCGAACTTTTAAATTGAATGTAGTTTCTTATTTTTTTTTTTTCTAAAAACATAATTTTCTTCAAAACATAATTTTCTTCAAATTATATATCAAAATCTTTTACGTGCAGTATTCAGTAGGACTTAAACTATGAAAATTCAGCACTTATTCATCATCTTCAAAAGTCAGTTATGTTTTACATTTTCACATTTATTTAAATCAGATTAAATTTTCAAAAATTCAATTTTCTACAACAACAAATAACAGATTACATATATATATATATATATATATATATATATATATATATATATATATATATATATATATATATATATATATATATATATATATATATATATATATATATATATATATATATATATATATCGAAATATATATGTATTTATGAATTCATGTATTTAATTTTGTAAATAAATTGCAATTATATAAAATAATCTATTCTTTCATATAAAATATGTTGCTGAAGGCAACAAATTATTACTTTTTGATTTTGTTTTGGTTAACAACTTATACGGCATACTTTGAGGCTGTTTAGATTTAATAATAAATAAGAGCATATTTGAAGGAGTTTTTATATTAATTTCTTCTACTCAAATGAATTTTACAAATTCTTAATAAAATTTTCACATGATTTAGTTATTTTCTAATATTTATAATTTATAATTTGAATTTTTGCAATTGAAATAATCAAGAAAAATTATTAATTTATAACTTTTAGTTTGATTTCTATTATTTTAATTAGAAATTTAATTGATTTAAGGGCTGTTAATATTTATATTAAATAAATTATCAACATCATCAGCATTATATGCAAGTGAAAGGATAATTTATTAAGACACATAAGATTATTTAGATTTTAAATACATTTGAAAAGGGGAAAATATTTAAAGAGTGAGATCGAAAAATTCTTAATAAATTCTTTTTATATAATTGAAATTATTACCATTCACTCTTCATTAACGTTTTTATAGTGCTTTCTGTCACTTTGCTCCATCAGGTAGAGCATCTCCGTTCTACCATTCTTTTGGACACCTGTCTTGTTCAACAAGAACTCAATTTCTATCCCCTGCCCAAAGCTGCTTTCGGGTCATAAACTTTTCTTCAGCATTCCCTCGAGCATCCGCAACAGAAAATGTTTGACCATGAAGTTGCGAAAATCAGTCGAAACATACGCTTCATTATCCCTTATGCAACAAGAATATTTTTTATAAACTTGACTTCAATTTCTGTATTATGTTTTTAGTCTTTAATATATATATTATATTTAATATATATATAATGCTATATTTTTGGCTCTTGAAATATCATGTGGGTCATTCGCTCCACTTTAACGAGATTTCCTATTAACGACAAGTTCTTCCTGTAACTATTTAACAACATTGTGAACAGTTTGACGGCAGACCTATGAATGATTGGCCAACTTTTGTAGGACCTAGTTGGGTTATGTTGAAAATATTTAATAATTTTTTTCTGGTCACTCAATTTAATCAGATTTCTTTTTCATTTCCTTGACATGAAGCTGAATATTTACCTTGACTTTTTTAAGTTAATAATATTTCGATCTCAGTTCTTAGATAAAAATTTCTATACAATTATGAAGAAGATTTTCTTTATATATGTTTGTGTGTATATAGATAATATAGGAAGATAGAATATTAAATTACAGTTACTTAACTAAAATAATTAAATTAATTTTTAGGAGACTTTTATGCTTGAGTAAAATTATCCTTAAAGTAGGCAATTGTTTATGTAAATTTTAAAATTACCCTAAAGATAGGCAATTGTTTTTAATTTTTTTTTTGGAAGGAAAAACTAAATTGTAATAAATTTATTAGTGAATAATTGAAAGAAGTCCAATTTAAATTATATGAAATTTTAAAGACTTTGATTTTGAAAGGTAATAATGTGCTATAGAAGCTTTTAAAGCTATTGAACTTGTTTTTATTATTAAAAGTTTATTAAATTCAACCTCTGGTTATGTTTTTATTAGCACATTTTTTTCTTTATTTTCCTCTTTTTATAATTGGATTGTTTATAAAGTTTCCCTTTTTTCAAAAACAAATTCTGCTTAAACTATAATTTGTCTGTAAAGTTTTTAAGGGCGTTTATTTATTTAATTTGTGTTCAAATTACAAACATAATTTTCTCTGAACAAAACTGTAGATTTAGACAGAGACGGACAGATAACAGGATAATTAGTTGTTTTTATATCCTTTTTTGTTGCAAAAAAAGGAACAACCTACAACTTTTCTCTAAACTTTTATTAGAGACGACATTAATTACTTTATGTGAATTAAAAGAGAGAATAAACAAAATTATTTATATTTAAACTTGTGTTTGTAAACATAACTAAAATACACTTTAAACTTATTTTAAATTAGTCGAATACAAAAACTCTTTCTACTAACTCATAAAGGACAATAATGTGTGATGTCTAAAAAACATGTAAATTTTGTATTTATATGTATTTTCCATGATTTATAAATTACAAAATTATGCAAAAAAACCAGACATTTTTAAAGTTTTATTTTTTGAAGCATACTTTAAGGTGGCTTCTTATATGATCTCTCTTTAGCACCAGTGATATTAATAATTGCAAATAATAATTGTAAATTTTAAAATGGTTAGAAATATTTATAAATTTCTTTCCTCCATGGACAGATAACTCCGCCATATTTAGTCTGAATATTTTCTCACTGAAATCTATTCAGAAATTATTAAGTAATTTAAGACTGGAGTTCAACTTATTAAATTTTTTAGAAGTTAAGAACTGCATATTTAACTTTTTAACGGTTAGAGATATTTAAAAGTGATTTCTTCTGTTAGAAAATATCTCCTTAAACTTTAATCTGAATTTTATTTCATTAGAATCAGTTCAGAATATATTGGTAAAATTATGATTAAACTTATATTTTTTAGAGAAAAAAACTTGGGGTGAATTTTCACTCAAATGAAAGAAGTGCTAAACTGACAAAACCAAATTGGTACTAAAGTATATATGAATTCAAAATTTGTAGCTTTCTTTGGTTCTAACATTTTTTATAATCTTAAGACCCTCAAAAGTTTTATTCTGTTAAATTGCAGTTTGCGAAAATTACATGTAAAATTCTATAACTTAATAAAGAGTAAAGATATTTTAAAAATTATTTTTCTGATGGACAGATAACTTTTCGAGCTCTTATGTCAATTTTACGTTATTAAAATTTGTTCAAAATGTATTGAGAAATTTAAGGTTCAAGTGCAACTTAAATTTTTGTAATGCAAAAAATTCTTTCCATTGAACTGGGAAAAGTGTTCCATAGACAAGTTAATATTGGGGAAAAGTATATATAAAATTAAAGCGAACACTTATAGCTTTCATTTGGTAAATTTTTTTGAAGACCTTTTAAACTTTAAATGTAACATTCCGCTTAGATTTGAATTTGTAAAAATTACATGTAAAATTCTGTGTAACTTATTAAAGAGTTGAGATGTATTTTTTTGATGGACGAATAACTTTTTAAGCTTTGAACTTTTATCTAAATTTCATTTCATTAAATTCAGCTCATTAACTTCTGAACTGAGAAATTTATGATTAAATTTATATATTTTTTAATACAAAAAAATCGAGTATTTTAATTCAAATGGAAATAGTCTTCACCAGACAAAATCCAATCGGTGTAAAAGTATATGGAATAAAAGCGAACACTTATAGCTTTCAATTGGATATACCATTTTTTGAACCTTTTGGCCTTTAAATGTTGTATTCCACTTAAGTTTAAATTTCTGAAAAATATATAACATAAGAAAAAACGTATAATTTTGGGAGACCAAATATACCATTTTTGAAAGATTAAAGTCCTACCAATTTGAGAGAAAAAAATTACTTAATTATCGTTAAAAGTTCTTGTGTAATGACAATTTAAATATAAAATTTTAACAATATAAATAACATGCCACGCCCACAATATATATGTTATTGTATCCAAATCTTTGCCTGTTATAATTTCAATATCTTTAATATCAAATAACCTTAAACCTTTTTCTCTAGATCCTGATCCTTTAAAATTCTTTTATCCTAATCATTTAAAGCATTTTTTCAATTACAAAAATATTTTTAACTTTATTTTCTAAATTTAATTTAAATTAAATTATTTTTTTATTAAACATATTTAAAATATATTTATTCAATTTAAAATCTCCCATAGTTTGACCTAATTTTCACCTTTTTTTCTGTTACTCCATAGAAAAGGCCAATTAATCCTAATAATCTGTTATTTTTCTTCTGGATTTAAAAATAATGACAAAACCACAAATGTGTTAATATTACAACAAATGTTTTTTTATAAAAAATATATATTTTTTAAAAAGCTAATTTTATTGTTTGTTAAAATGTTTTTTTTTTCTATAAATTTTAACTTTTATGTTGTTTTTAATTAGTTTGAGAATGTGAACAATTTTTTTGTTTAAATATTTTTTAACAAAAATATTTTTTTATTAAATTTTAATTAAATAAAAAATTTTAGTAAAACAATTGAATTAAAAAAATGTCATGTAAATATGAAATTTAATTTGAAAAAATATGAAAAGCTAATAAAGCTGTATTTGAAATAGAAAAATGTGAGGTTAAGAACGAAAGAATGGAAAAATATGTTGTTACAAGCAAAATATGCTTTTAGAAATATAAAAAAGAGGCTATGAAAAGTCAACGGTGGCTTAGAAATGGTAGTTTTCAAAAATAGATTTTTATATTCAAATTTAATTCGAGATCCCAAATATAAAAATATATAAATTGCATAATTATCTTCTGGTTTCAAAAAGAAGAAGTTTAGTAGTCGTTATGTCCTGGGACTAATATATTGAAATATTATAAGTCTATATATTGACAGAGATCGAAGATATATAATTTTGAAAAAAATTCTTACCTACACTGAACTAAAAAGGTGACAAATATTACGAAAATAGATGTAGAATTTAAGAAAAGTGGATTAATTATCAGCCAACGAAACCTTTATTCATCATAACGAAAAATTTCATTAAGTTTTCGTAAATTCTTTGAATTGACGAAAAATCGTTAATGTGACTATTTGAACTCATTAATAAAAATGCAGTTAATTTGAATAAACGTTATTCAATTTGAATACTACATTGTTCAAATTGATAAAAATAAATTCTTTATATTGATGAATATTATTTAGTTTCAATACCATATTTAAGCTAAATTTACAAAGCTTTATTGAACTGAGGAAAGAATTGCGTTAAATAATAATATATTAATACATAAACTATTAAGGACCAAAGAAAGGAGAAATCCCCATACAAGGAAAATACTTTTTTTGGAATGACTCCCTCTAGAAACTGTTTTACTGAACGAAATGTAAGACGGATAGGATCAGGGGAGATTATCGAATATCTATAGATCTACTACAGCGAGAATTTGTCCCAATAACATTTTTTTAATACACGTCGATTTGTAATTTGTGAAATTTCTTTCGAGATCTAGAATTGATGTCAAAGGCTGGTAGTGAGCCGATCAGCTTATATTTCTTATGAAAAGTTACTTACATGTTTGTTGATCTGCTGATCTTCCATTAGAATTTTCATGAATTTATGCAAAATATTCCTTATATTTCAATCGTATTTATTAGAATGTTCTTTATTTCCCAATTCAGATGGAGAGGGGACAATATGATTTTGAAAATAGGACATTCGATTAATGAAATAATGGAATATGTACCACATTTTCAAATGTTTCCATTGGAGTGAGAAATTATTTGGGAATAAATAGTTATAATAAATAAATAATAATATCATTTCTATATCCAGATTTCTAAACGATACCGAAAGACTTATACTGTTGAAATCATTTTAAGAAATTTAAAAAAAAATATTTTGAACTGTAGCAACATCTTCAAGAGTCTTCTCTCCTTTTTTCCTTTGGAAATGGTGTGCAAAAACAAATTTTTATTAGTTTTCATTTTTTAATTTCATATTTTTCATCAATTGACTTCAAAAAAAAGAAGAGAATTTAAAAAAAATTACACATTGTATATGTTATAATATCTATGTGGAAGTGCAGAATATAAACATGTTAAACATGAACAACAATACATATAAACAAACATAATAAAATGAAAGGGAAAGAAAAACAACAAAAATTTTAACACAAATTTTCACATGTTGTTGAATTGAAAACAAGTCAGGCAATTGAAACATGTTTTTTTGTTCTTTATTAAAAAAAACTAACACACATATACATGAACATATTGTAAAAGTATTGGAATAACTCCTTTATAAACAGCAACAACAAACAT
>PYHX02000467.1:8530683-8567128 GCA_004302925.2 Cochliomyia hominivorax | reverse complement strand
ATAAAAACTGAAGTTGAATTTTAAATCAGTATCAGAATCAATATCTTAACTACAAGCTAAACGTGACACTCTAACTGGAAATATGAACTAAAAATTTGAAGTACAGCAGACCAACAATCCAACTGGAACTGAGATGCACTAGAATTGAAGACTAAAATCTATATCCATAAATTGACTTGGACTATAAAGAAGTATTTGGAACAGAATCTTAATTGAATCTGATTATATTTTTCAAACTTGATTCAGAACCAGAATATGAATTATTGGCTTAATTGAAAGTAGAATCGAACTAGAATCTGAACTACGATTCACAATAAAGAATCTGAACTACAATCAAAAAACTAAAAATCTGAATTAAAATTTTTTAAATTATCTAAACTAAATCATAAAACTCGAATCTGAATTATAAACTAAAGGAGAATCTGAACTAGAATCAGAACTAGAATCTGAATTAGAATCTAAACAAGAATCTGAATTAGAATCTGAACTAGAATCTGAATAGAATCTAAACAATATGGACTAGAATCTGAATTAGACATCTAAACATGAGTCTGAACTAGAATCTGAATTAAATAGGAGAATCTGAACCAGAAATCAGAACTAGAATCTGAATTAAATCTAAACACAAAGAATATGAACTAGAATCTGAATTAGAATCTGAACTAGAAATCTGAACTAGAATTTGAACTTGAATTTGAACTAAGAATCTAGAAATTAGAATCTAACAAGAACATGAACTAGAATCTGATTAGAATCTGAACATGAGTATCTGAACTAGAATCTGAATAGAAAGGAGAATCTGAAACAAGAATCAAGAAACTAGAATCTAAATTAGAATCTAAACTAAGAATATGGACTAGAATCTGAATTAGAATCTAAACATGAATCTGAACTGAATCTGAATTAGAAGGAGAATCTGAACCAGAATCAGAACTAGAAATCTGAATTAGAATCTGAAACTAGAATCTGAATTAGAAGAATCTGAACTAGAATCTGAATTAGAATCTGAACTAGAATCTGAACTTGAATTTGAACTAGAATCTGAACTAAATATAAACAATAGTCGAACTAGAATCTGTATAAGAGCTAACAGAATCTGAACTACAAATATAAACAGGAGTCTTAACTAGAATCTGAAATAGAACTGAACTAGAAATTGAGCTAATAAACTGAAGGGTATTCAGTCTCTAAATGAAATTGAACAAAGTTTTTTCTTGCAGTTAAGTATAAATTTGGAAAACAGGGTCACAAGAAGATTTTGACAAAAACAATCTTAAAAGTAAGAGAATAAAATATTCTTTTTCCAGTTTCATGCTAAAATTTTTAAAACACTTATTTATTTCAAAATTTTATTACGTTTTTCTGTTTAAAAACTTACTTTAAATCCATTTTTAAAGCAATAAATTTCAAATATTTAAATTTATGTAGCCTACTTTCTAGCGCACCTTAAAATAGGCAACATTTTTGTTAGATTTATCCATTACTTCAAAGAGTTCAACGGCAGCAGCTTAAAAAATAACAAATAATTTGATATTTAGTACTACAGCAGCTGGCAGAATGACATTAATACAAGAGGAAATATTATGAGAAAATAAATTGTTTCTTTTGCTGCTTTTGTTAGCATTATGCTATTATTACCTCAAAGTAGACTATACAAATTTCATGTTTACTGGTCTTTTAATGGTGGCGAACAAGAGATAGTAAAGGGAAACTCTTTAAACAGATGAAAATGACACTTAAAATTATTTAACGTTTGTGTTTTTTTTTAATTTATGGTTTTAATTGTTTGTTGTTAAAGGAAATGGAACATTTTAAGAGTTCAAAGGTTATTTTGTGAAACCCTTAATTATGCTAAAAATTTTAAGGAGATTATTCCTCTTTTTTCAAAATTAAAGTTAATTTTATTTAATTAAAGTAACCAAACAATTTACGTTAGTTTATTTTTTTTTTGTTTCTGAGAATTACATGGAGTTTTATTCTTCTTGTCATTTTCTTTTGTGTCAGTGTCAGTTTGTCAAACTGTATTAAAGGTGACAAGTCATTCAATTTTTGTACAAAGTTTTTTATATTAATTTGTTTTGTTTTCTCATTTCTTTTGGTCTTATTTCCATTTGTTTATCATTAAGTAATCAATATAGCAAAGACAATTTCCGGAATGTGTCAGTAAAAACCAAACAAAAGCTGAAAAATTCCCATAGAAACAAGAGAAGAAAATCCTAGAAAATGAGAGGGAGGGAAAAAGGGAACAGAATATGTCAAGGTTTATTCTTAACTTTATATTGGTGGGAGTTCCCAAAGAAAACAAAGATACTTAATTTCAATTATATTCCTTTGAACTCATTTTTAATATTAAAACAAATAAGATTGTTTATATTCGGTTATGCCGATTCTTTAATACCCTCCAAAAACATACTACTCACAAACGCATATAATATACAATCCATGTTTTCTTAAATACAACACTGGAACATTTAATGGGTCAGCGTAGAATTGACAATTTTACGTCATTCTACGCTGGGAGTAAGAGTTGCCTCAGCTACTGGTCTATGTGTTTTGATGTACCCAAACAGATTTTTAAATAACAAACTTTCTCAGGGGTATAACGTACCGGGACAAGACAGATGGACATAGCTAAATCGCTAAGATTTTAATTTGATGCAAGAAGATATATACATTATGGGGTCTGAGATGATTCCTTCTTAATCGTTACACACGGAATGACAAGTAAATATCTTCCCCATATGTGGTGGTGGATTTTAAACAAAAATTTCCTATTTATTTTTACTTTAATTTTTTTTACTCTTTATTTATTTGACTTTCTGAATTTTGTTTTCACTCGTTTTACTTAACTGAATTATCTGTAATTTTAATCATCAAATAAATAATATCATAACTCCCTCACATTCTTATGAAATTTTTGAATTAAGTTTTAATGTGTTTTTCGGTTCGGTTTTTTTTCCAACTCGTCTGTTTCAATAAAGTGAACACGTTTTGTATGAAAACTAATAAAGTGAAACGTGTGAGCATTAAACATGCACGAAATACTTTATATAAATGAATTTCAAAGCAAAAAATTTATAATATCAGCCAGACTATATCTTTTTTTTACTCAAAAAAAGTATTAACCGAAATAATTTTTCAAAAAACAAAAAGAAGAAAAAATAAAGAAAAAATATGTAGGAGGAAGATAACGGTTTGTCTTAAAGTTAATTTAATTTAAACATCAGCCAAAAGTATGCTACATAATTTAATTTTTAAAAACAGCCTTAAACAAGGCAACAGTATTTGGTTTTCAAAGTTTTTACTAAAGATTTATTTTTTAAAACAGATTTCTTTAAACAAATATAACATATTTGTTAAATTATTTTTGTTAAAAAATTTCCCTTTGCAATGAATTTTCTATATTTTTTTAATCACTAGTGATGAAATTTTGAAACCCCCTTTCGGAAAAAGTTTTTACTGAGATTTCTGTCACTTGGCTCGAACAACTCCGTTTAAAACCTACCAAACTTTGGACACGTTTTCTGCTCTTTAATACACTTTTCCCCCACTGGCCTTAACTCCGGTCAGCTTGGAGTTTTTGCCTCAAATGGTACAAATATCACATTATTATCATTGAACCACTCAAAGAACTTGTTTACCGTAGTGACAGGTTGCCAAGTAAGGTCAATATAAGTGGGTTAAATTATGAAGTCTTATGAATGGAATCAGCCTTTTTCCTTGATGTAAACCTCGGTACTTTTAGAGCCCGTTGTAACAAATTATTGATTTTTTTTTGCCGCAACAAAATAATGCTTCCCATACCAAGAACTTTTTGGGAAATTTTATCCTCAACCATCAACAGTATAAATATTTTGACCATGATGTTGCGTAAACTGAGCCAGAACACACATTTTGTCATCCACTATGCAGCAAGAATACATCAAAAAAAACTTGACTTTTATTTTTTGGCAATTAGATTTTTAGAAGTTTAAACTTGTCGTACCATACAGTACGAGCACTGAATTAACCTGGCTACTTTCCTATCGGATGTGTACTTTTTTTTGACAAGAGAAACATCATGTTTTCTTTGCCTTTCAAAAGTTTCAACAAAAAACATGTGTTAAAATTTCTTCGATCTCTCTGTACGTTTGCCTTCACAATAGTTGAAAGAGCTTAATGACATTTGGCCTGGGTATTTCTGGTTGTACTTAGAAATTTCCTATTAAAATCTGGCAAAATCGGTTAGGTATATTAAAAGTTAAAAACCGATATCAGAGGCCTTTAACCTTTAAGTCCAAACAAAGATTTTTTCCCAAATTCAAAAGAGATCACTTTCTTAATTATTTCTTTTTGTAATAAATTTTTAATTAATTTTTTTACATAAATAAAATTGTTTCTCTTCATTGTTCACATACGAATGAAGACTAAATATTTTATAATCTTAAATTTTTTATTATCGATTTCCTTCCAAACAATAACCTCAATGTCTTTAATGTCTAGACGTTTCTTTACTTGTCTAATGCCAAACAATTGATTTCACCAAAAAAAAAAAAACGAACATTTGATTCTATTCATAATTAAATAAATGAGAACAAAAAACAAGTAAGAATGCTATATTCGGCTATGTCGAACCTTCAATACCCTCCACCAGATATTTTATTATTTTTTGTTACTTTTCGACATTCACACTTTCACATACACGCAGAGAAAAAATATGTTTGCGGTAACCATAAACGAGAAGCAACATACTATTATTATTACATTATTGTTACCGTAATTAAAAAATTTGTTTATTCGCATTGTGATTTTTTATTAATAACAATAGTTATTGTTATCACCACTAATAACTTATTGTTATTGCAATGACCTTTTTTATTTGCATTGCTATTTTTATGATAAAAATAGTTATTGTTTAATGCCACTAAAAATATTGTTATCGCCATTAAAAGTATTGTTATTCCAATAAAAATATTGTTAGTTCAATAAAAAAAATTGTTTGTTTCTCATTATTTTGTTATTGAAAATTGAATTGAAAATATTTTTTCCTAATAACAATAGTTTTTTATAACGGGCTGTTTAATAACAATGAAATATTTTCTATTTAAACCATAAAACCATTATATTTTTTATTAAAAATAATAATTTTTTAGCCGCAATTAAATTATTATCAAAATAAAATAATTTCAACAATTAACATGTTGATGATAACAATAAATGTTTGCCGCAAACATATAAGTGTTTGCGACGAACATATATTTCGAAAAGACGTTTTTCTTCGTGTATACACACACTAACTTGTATAACATGTAAAAAGGTTTTTTAAATATAAGACAGGAACTGTTAATGAATTATAAAACTTGTTATAGTTTTTAATTGAACCGACTTTGAGCATTTTTTGGAATGGTAATGAAGTTCATATAACTTATTCAAAATTTCATTAAAATTGACAAATTGACGAAAGTTTTTTGCTTAAATTTAGGTACGCGAAAACTTCTTAAACACAGAAAAAGAAATATGAAGCAAAATCAACGTTGAACATAGTTGATATAGTTAATTCTTAGAATAAATATTTTATAAATTTTTAAAGTACTTTTAACTACAAAAATTTCAAGAAGTAAAAATTCAAGAATATTCTCAAAAAGCCATCTTTACTGTGAAACAATATTGAATTACCCCCCTTTATCTATGAAGCAAAATCATAACTGAGAAAAGTTATAGTACATTTTTCATTAAATTTTTTTCTGTGTGTAGGATTATGAGAAACACTTATGCCAAATTTCATTGAGCTTCGTCTATTATTGTGGCTGTAAGCGTATCACCAACAGAAAGACAGACGAACATAGATAAATCGACTCAGATTTTGATTTGATGCAAGAAAACATATATACATAATGGGGTCTGAGATGATTCCTTTTTAGCGTTACATACGGAATGACAATGTAAATACATCCACTTTACCACTTGTGATGAAGCAACAGATGAGAAGACTCAAGAAGACACAAGTCTGAAAACAGAACTTTTAAACAAAATTATCAAAATGACAATAATTCATTTCATTATTGAGAAATGAATTATAATAAAAGATCTGTTAAGGCTTAATTATAATTAATGTATCATTTTTGTGATAGAATAGAATTGAATATAATGGAATATAATGTTAAATATTAAATTAATTTTCCATTGACTTTTCTCCTTTTTCTCTTTATCTGAATAAAAAAATTGTATGATAAAAGTTTTCTTGTAAATTACTCACATGAATTTTATGAAAGGAAGAAGTCTTTTTGGATAACAAAAAAAGAGTGTAATAGAAGATGAATTTTATTGATTCTTGAGGAAAATTCGAAGAGTTTTATTATATTTAATTTCGATATCGAAAATAAATCTCTAATAAAAAATATATTCCTTTTTATTTTTTATCTTCAAAGTGCAACTCGTAAAAAATCGTGTTAAATTATCAGGTGTTAAAATGTAAATATCTCTCTCTCTTTGTGTATATGTATGCATATTGCCTACATATCCACACAGACACTTTCATCAGAAAGGATATTTTTTTTGAATAAAAAAGGAAACAAAATCATAAAGAAATGATAAGAATATTTATGCTCTTTTTATAGCAAACCCGATAAGAAAAAACATGTTTTAAAATGCACTGTAAGCTCTGGGTTATAGGTATTTGTGAGAGAAACTATAAGGGAAATTCAAGGACTTTTAAAGGGCCTTAAAATTTTGTAATATTTTCAAAGAGCGTCTGATAAAAGATGCGACTTAAAATTCTGATTTGAAGCTTTTTTTAGAGAGAAACTAAAGAGATTAATTAAGGAGAAATTTAGGTCCTATTTTATATTCTATAAATCCTTCATTTTCTTTTCTTAAAGTAGAACCAAAATTAAAGGCCTCAAAATGATTCCCTCTTTGTTTAAATTTATGACCGCACACAGTGGTTAAGAAATTGAAATTTTATCGGCCTAAAATCCTTTATTTTACTAAAACCGATTTTCAAAACTTTAATGATATCAGAAAGTGAACAGAATGAAACAAAGGTAATACTAAAGTTGGGTCCAAATATCTACAATAAAGGGCTTGACATGCCCCAAAAACTAATATGTAATTTTCATAATTACAAATGTAATTTTCAAAGTTTAATTAAAAGTAAATCAGGAGTACTTGAAATATTTAAAGGATTTTCTGGTATATGGCCAGAACAGTAGTCTTGAGGAAATATTAACTTAAGTCCTTGTAACGCTTATGCGCTCGCTGTTCATATCTCCTTATGTACAATATTTATCTTTTTAATTCAAAGTTTAGAAACATAGAACTTTTGAGGATCAAAAAGTAAATTAAACAAATTTATTTATTATGAAATGAACACTGTATATATTGTTTTAAACCTGTTTGGACCCATCTTTTGAATACTTTTTCCACTTGAATAAAAATATCCCCCGCAAAGGTTTAGAATCTTTTAGCTGTTTTAGCTAAAAAACCTGAGAATATCTTGATAAAAGTTAGCACATATATCAGCTAATCGAAGTCTATTATGAATAGTAATGTTAGGTCCTTCATGCCTTCTCCCAAATGCGATTGTTTTCGCGATTTTGACCTTAAATATTTTTTTATAAATATAAAAAAAATATTTGAGGGTTTAAATTGGATAACATACATTTCTACTTCCTAAGGAAAGCTTAAATTGTGTGTTATTAAACTATATATATTTGGCCCCTTCTGTTAGACCTCTTTTCCATTTGAATGTTAACGCATCCGATAGTTTTTTTATGTTTTTAATTCCTTAAATGAGAAAAATGTAATGTTGGGTTATGTACCAGAAATACGACGGTTATTGGTCTATTATTTCAACTACTCCAATTTGGGAATTTTCATCTGTAATAGAATTTTAATGAAATTTTAAATTTAATGGAATCTAGAGTTGTTCATAATCCTACCTGAAGAAAACTATATGTGTACACTTTTATTTCATATACAATTTTAGACTTATTTAAATCCATCTGTTGAACTCTTTTTCGATCTTATTAAATGAATTTTTAAAAATCGTTTATTCGTTGTAGAGAATTGAAAGAAATTCCCAATTTTCTAAAAGAAAATATCCAAAATCCCAGTTTGTTCAAAACGTTTTTGAGTTTTAAGTATTCTCATTGAAATGGTAACACTGTCGTAATAAAAGGGGTCTCCGAAAGAAATTAATTTTTAAATTAAATAAATATAATTTGAAGTCAATCCCAGTTTTACACTGTTAAGAGTTTAACAAAAAAAAATTCAAAATTTTAAGAAAATTTTCAAAAAATCTAATTACCTGAAAAGTTTTCAATTCGAAGGGGCATATACCCCCATCCCCGCTGACCTTCTAGAGATCAGCTTTCCTTTAAGTCAGCTCATAACTTGACTCAAAACACTAAGGAATCAATATTTAATATTGATATCTCCTACGTCCTGTTTTCGAGCCACTGTACAATGTTTACTTTTGTACCCCACTTGCGGTAGGTATTACCTGTTAACTTATTTTTCATCTTTCTTCTGCACACATTTTCTCCATTTTCCCACCATTCAAGGTGATAAAAAAAGCACAGAAAATTGTATTAAAAAAGATTAATTTCGTTAAGAAATTTATGGGATTTAGTTTTTTTATATCTTTCACTCTTTGCCAACCATTTACACAGCGAACGATAACCAATGGAAAGAGTAGTAGAGGGAAAGAGATGGAAAATACATACATGTATATAGACGCTCTTTATGTTGGCAGTTATTGGCCAAATTAATGGGGATTTAAACAGCGTTATCATTTTTTTATTAAATTTATATTAAATGACATGAAAAATATTTATTATTCTTCATCTAGCAAATTGATAGTTTAAAATAAGACATTTTTTTCAAATGGATTAAAAAATTATTAAAGAGAGAATTTTATTAAAATAAATTTTTATTAAAATAAATAAAATTTTTCAAAAATTTTCTCTTCCAAATTAACAAAACCCTGAAACTTTCTTTTGCTTTATTTTCAAAGTAAAGAAAAACATCTTGTTTAAAGTAAATAACCTTGAATAGAATGAAAATGCATTAAACTTTTGGATTAATCATAAACTTTTTCTTAATACAAGAACTTGTTTTTTTTTTCGAACAAACGGAAAAAAGTTTCTTTTCCATTAAAAATTAAAAATGTTTAAATGCTAAATAAAATTTTATTAACGAAGCCTAAGGTTAGGCAACAAAATTTTACATAATTTTTAAAACAACTTTTCACTCTCTTTTGTTCTCACAAATTAAACTTAATGCCGAAGAGTATAAGAGTAGAACATAAAGTTTTTCAAAAATAAAATAAAAATCTTAGCATATTTTTAGTTGCAATTTAAACAGGACATAAATTTATAAAAATATTTGTAAAATGGATTTAAGGGAGAGAGAGAGTGAAAAAAGAAAAAACTTGTAATATTTTCCATAAATTGTAAATATTTTTTTCAGATATAAGTTGCCGATGGTGCACATGTTTAGGGCTAAATGTTACACATTTGAAAAAAAGGAATAGTTTGTCCTGTAGTTCTGAAAGATATTTCAAGAGTTAGAGAAAGATCCGGGGGTTAAGGAACTTTTGGATAAAATTAACTTCTTTAGAAAGATATTAACTTCTGTGACGATATTTTGAGAAAATGTTGCTTTAATCGACAATTTATAGGACATTGAAAAAAAATTGACATTTTCTTTAAAAACTGAATTTTTATAAAAATTTCTAGAAATTGCTAATTTTACGTAAATTCTGAAAAATATCAAGATTTAGCGAAAATACGTAAAAGAAACTGAATTATGAAAAATTCTCTGCAAAAACGAAATTTTTATAAAATTTTTGATATTAAAAACTGAAATGGAAATAGATCCCCCATTTTCAAACGGCTTTTCCGATTTCAAAAAAGTTTCTCACAGTAATAGTTATGATTAAGGAAAGTTTAAGTTTTAAGTTTAAGCCTTAAGGAATTAACGGAGGTCATTTGACAGGGTCCGTAAAGTTGACACTTCGATAAATGAAAGATTTAAAATACCTCAATTTAATTGGAGGAAGCTCACTTCAGGTTGGATTTTAAACGGAAGTATAAATCCCTTATGGATATATTTAGTATGTGAGAAAACGTTAAATTATGGAGATTGACAATTTGTAAATAAAAAATTTGTCGAATGAAATTTGATGGCAAAAATTTTACAAAAACTAAAAATGACGAAATTTTGCACTTTGTTCTTTAATTGAAGTTTATATTTAAATGTTAATCAAAATGCAACATATCGAGATAGTTATTTCAAATTCCACTATAATATGTACAAATTTGTCATTTAATAAGAGATTTAACAAAATTCCGAATTTTCTAAACAAAAGTGCCTAAAATGCCCATTCAAATAAAACATTTCTCAAAACTTAAGTTTTTTCATTGAAATGGTAACCCTGTCATTGCAAAGGCTCTATGCAAAGAATTATTTTTTGGAATGCTTACCCTACAAATGGACTTATATAGTTTAAATAATTTAAAGTTGATTCTCTGATCACAATTTGAGAGTTTAACAAAAAAAAAAAAAAAATTTTAATTTTTCTCGAATTTAATAAAGTTCGGTTTCGGCTAGGGGGCAGAGTTTTGCCTTAAACTCTTATGGTTACACCTTACATAAATTTCCTTACAGACTTATTTGAGAAACATTAAACATATAATAATGCCCACAACAAAAATACAATTTAATCCAAGAATATATCTAGTCCCATTTTTGATAAATAAATTTAATTTAAACTTAAATTTAAAATGAAGTAAAAATATGTTCTGTTCTTAATATCTCTTAAACTAAGAGAGATGTGTTACCACGTAAAACCATTTTTTGTAGAGACTCTTTAGTTTTATATATATCGAAATTTTTTGTCTTGTATTAAATACATTTTTAGAAAATCTTTATAAGGTGTATTTATCCGAGATAACCAATTTTGATGGGTAAGATACTATCGTCCAGACCAGCTTGGAAACTGTACCTCTTCAAATCATCTCGAAACCACTTCAGCTCTGACTGAATGAAATTTTACTAAGATATTTTCAACGATTCCAAAGTTATTGAATTATTGTCAAAACTTATTTTCTAATCACTGTGAAATAAGAATCTATACACCCGAGATGAACAATTTTGAAGGGTTCATCACTATCACCCAGACTAGCTAGGAATCTGATTTTCCTCAAATTAACTCGAAAACACTTCAGCTCTGAATGTATGAAATCATACTGAGATATATTTATCGGTTCAAAAGCTTTTAAATTATCGACAAAAACGCGTTACCAAACAATGTAAAAAAGAAGTTTCCCAACAATTTCCTTTCAAGGATTAAAATTTAAGAACAGTTTTTCAAATATTTTCTTTGCACCATAAAATTTATCGTATTAACAAAAGAATTTTAAATTATGATCTTTGTAAATAAAGAACATGTGGAAAATTCTCAGAACTGCAGGGTAAATTTTGCCATCGGCAGCGAATGTCTACAATATTTTCCTTTTTGTAGGGTTTTTATTAAAATATTCATGAAATTTCCGAAAAGAGAAAAAAACATAAAGACGACAAAATTTATTGTGCTTTTTTTTTAGAAGTCACTTTATTTTGGGTAAATGCGTGGGTTGTACGTTAAGGTTTTAAAGTGTAAAACTGTTTTTTTATTAAAGAATAAAAAGCCAGACATTGTCTCCGATTATTAAACTTAAAAATAAATTGCTAAAGTTTTTAAAAATTTTAGAAATAAAAAACATTTAAATATGGCGTTTTAAATTTGATTCCATTTTCTCTTTTTTCTATTTTCAGGTGAGTTTTAGTTCAACTTATAGATGAATAACAAAAATTGGTGAATCAAATTAAAGGTAAAATTAGAGATTGAAAGAAGTACATTTTATTTTAATTAAAAATTGTTTTTAAAATTATTGATTTTTAATAACCTCCGTTAAGGCTTTTAAAATATTTCAAATATAAAGCATATCTGAAGGCTAATAAAAAAAGAAATTCGTTTTAATATTCTTAGCATTCCTTTTGCTACAAACTATTAATTTTCTATTAGCATTTTCTTTAGCATATTTTTAAGGCTTTTAAAATTTAATTAAATTTAAAGCATATTTTAAGGCTAAACTTAAAATAGTTTTTTTTTCCATTTTCTGTCTTTCACTTGGTGTTTGTTGTTAAGAATCTTCTAACTTCTCTAAAAAACCAAACTGCAAAAAACCCCAAAAATCTTGAAAATTATTCAAATGTTAAATAAAAAACAGAAAAAAACCAAGAAAAAAACTAATTTAATATTCCTTTTTCCCACTCTCTCTCTCTCTCTTTCAACTATGACCCAGTTTATCTTACAAATTCTGCAGCCTAACACCAGCACTATGATGGTTTTGTATATAGAGAGTGAGTAAGGAGTGAGATCGAAAAAACTTAACACTGGTTTTTTATTAAAACTTTCAATTGAGTATAATTTGATATTTTTTGGGATCAAGTTACTTTTTTACTTTTTATGTCATGTCATTTATTCTGTTTCATATCAAAAAAATAACATGGTCCACATAATGTTTCTAAAGCCAAAAAGTAGAAAGATTTTTCACAACAGCTTAGTGATGGAAATATTGATACAAACTGTTAAAGCTATTGACATGAACGCTGCTAAAATTCCTCCAATCTGTCCGGGGCTTAGGCCAGTTGAGAGATATTGTTCTCTTGTTAAAGAGAATTAAAGAGCATGAAAAATGTGTCCAAAAGTGTCGTAGATTTTAAACAGAGATGCACTACCTGTTTGAGTAAAGTGACAGAAAACACTATAAATACGTTTCACCATTTTTTTGGAAATTGAAATCCCATTTTTTTGGAATTGGAAATGAAAATATGATTTTTAAGTATTTTTCGATCTCACTCCTTAAGTGTGAGTTTGTGCATTTTTTTGAATTTTCTGAATAATAAATAATTATTTATTTTTCACACAAACTAAAATCATTTATAAACATAAAATGTTTCTCTAAAAAGACGAAAAAAAAACTTAAAACCAAATTGTTGTAGAAAATAACATTCATTTAGTTAATATGCAATTTATAAACCCCACTTAAAGGCCATTTAGGGTGAAAAGAACGCAAATACTAAATACAGCTTTTAATACCCTCCATCAACACAAGTGGTAAAGAGGGTATATTGACTTTGTCATACCGTGTGTAACGCTATGAAGAAATCATCATAGACCCCATAATTTATATATATTCTTACATCAAATCTAAATCTGAGTCGATTTAGCTATGTTCATCTGTCTGTCTGCCTGTTGCTGGCACGATCACATTCACAATAATTGACAGAGGTCGAATATTTTTTATAGTTTTGAGAATTTTCCTATTTAAAACCAGCAAATTAGAAAATTTTCCTATAACATTATGCTGCATGTACTTTATTACCATTTTAAAAATTAGAAAAATCGGTTCAGAAGCAAAAAAGTTATAGATAAAAATTTAATTAATTCAATGACTCTGTTATATTTAAGAAAAACTTGTATATATTGTGTACTTCTGTGACTGTATGTGAGAGTATGTATGTATGAAACAAAATGTATTTACTTCACACCCATTTATGGTGGAGGGTATTGAATATTCGGCATAACCGAATATAAAGCATTCTCACTTATTTGATATTTAATATGTGAAACTAGTAGGAAATATCTTAATTTTGCTATGACAACAAAAATGTCCTTTTTTATATAGGAAACATGTGGTGACATAGTGAAAATTACAATATTACAATAAAAACAACAACAGAAAATTCAAAATAAAAACTCAAAATAACAAAAAAATATTCTGCTGTTACTCACAGCAGCTAAAAATGAAAATTTGCATAAATGTGTCCAAAGCAAAGAAAAAGAGCAGCTTTAGGAAAACAAACACCGAAAAAATAAGTAAAACTAATGGCAAACAGGACTATAATTTATTTATAACACGTAACAAATTATAATAAACACATATGAGATATCCGCACAACAAAATTTTGGCTTTTATGGAAAATTTTGCATAAATTTTTTTTAGGAAATATAACTTTATTAACATAATTTTAAGGGCAAAAGATCAATTGTAACATAAAAGCTTTTAGGTTGATAGTGCAGAAGCTTTCAATGCATAGGAAGGATTTTTGGTTGGGAACATACTTATTTTTTAATCTTAAATTTTCGCTATAAAGAAAGTTTGTTTAAAAGTTTTGTTTTTTAAAATATGTTTTGCTTTTCAAGTCCTTCGAAAATTTGAAAATTGGCTTTTAGGAAGGATTTTTGGTTGAGAACATATATATTTTTTAATTTTGAATTTTCGCTATAAAGAAAGTTTGTTTAAAAGTTTTGTTTTTTTAAATATGTTGTGCTTTTCAAGTCCTTCGAAAGCTTTCAAATTTGAAAATTGGCTTTTTAAATGAGTATATAGCTTTTTAGTGAGAAGCTTTTGAAAATAATTTAAGGAAAAAAATAACTTTCATTTTGTTAAAAAAAAAAAAAAAAAAAAAAAAAAAAAAACTTAAAGTTTTCATTCTTGAATCTTTGCTATATAAAAAGTAATAAAAAAGTATTGTTTCAAAAGCTTTTAAAAAATATGTAAACTGTTATTTTACAGCTCTTACAAAGCTTTTTTAAAGCATTTTAGAAATTGGCTTTTTAAATAAGTATTAAGCTTTTTATGTCTTTTAAAAATCTCTTTAGAGTAAGCGTTTTTTGAATAAAGCTTTTAAGCTTTACAAAAAAAAAAATTATTTTTAGCAAGAAACATTTTAAGGTACTTTTTGGAGAAAGCTTTATAAAGAATTTTTTAGTAAGAAATTTTGAAATATGAAAATAGATTTTCAAACTTTTTGGCAACAAGCTTTTGTAAAGCTTTCAATTCAAAGTTTATATAAAATTTTTGTAGTAGAAAAAGAAGCTTTTAAAATCTTTCTTTCCAAAGCCTTTTTTAGGAAAAAAGTATTTAGCAAAGGTTATTCAGCAGTAAGCTTTTTCAGCAAGAAGTTTTCTTATCAAGAAGCTTTTAAAACTCTTCTTTGTTAGATTTTTAAGTGAAAATTTTTCTAAAAAAATTCGCAATAAAATTTTTGAATTCTTTTCATATAAAAGAATATATAAAAATTAATAAAATATTATTAAAAGCTTTAGGGAAAGCTTTATTTTAAGATGATATATTCTAAATATAAAATTATCTATCCTAAACTTGAATGTTAATAATAATTTAGTATAAAAAATTATCCTAACAACACATTTCTTTTGATCGTTTAGAGCTTTTTTTAGTGTTCAAGATATACAGTTTTCAAAGAAGCTTTTTCCTTCTTAGAGGTGTTGTTTTTTAATTTTACACGGTTTTTTCAAACATTTCATTTAAAAGCTTTTTAATGAAACTTTATTTTAATATTTTAATTAATTGAAACCATTGTAAACGACTTTTATTTTTAGTAGTTAAATTCTAATTATTTGCATGAAGCTTTTAAGTCAGTATTTTACTAATTCTGTTTAAAACATAAGTTTAAAGTTATAAAAAGTTTAAGCTTTATAAAAAAATTTTGGAATTTCATACATTTTTTACAAAATTCTAAGATTCACAAAAGCTTTTCTTATTTATGATGATGTTTAGTTTATTTTCTAAAAATGTATCATGTCGAGGGAGAATATGGTCCAATTTATTAATTTAATTCAACACTTCAAACTTCGATTTCCTATTTTCTGTCATTTATAGTTAAAAACTCACACCTGTCAAATGTTTATTTTATCTTTAAATGTTTTGTTTATTTCACTCCCTGTGAGCAACATCTGACAGTAGAAAAGTTTTAAAAAAATCTATCAAAATCTTAAAAAAAAAAAAATTAAATTTTTAATTTTCCAAAATTTTTGAATTTCACAACAAAAGTTTTCATCGAAATAAATTCAAATTCTTTGAAACTTTCAGCTTCAGAAATCTGACATAAACTGATGATGGAAGCTGAAAAAGCATTATATTTACAAATTATTACAACAAAAAGTGAAACTTTTATAAATTAAAGTTGTTGCAAATAGAAAAAAATACATTACACACATTTCTCAGTTAATTTCCCAGAGGGGTTCAACAGAGAAATAATAACAACAATAAACAAATGTGAAAAATAAATGTAAAGAAATCGAAACAAAAAATGGAAATGAAAATATTATTTTTTTAGCCAAAAGAAAAATGAAATAAAAAATGAAAATTCACCTCAAGTTTCTAAAGACTGAGATCGAAAAATTCTTAACACACATATTAAAAATGTATAGTTTTAATCGCTAGTGATGAAATTTTGACCCTTTTTTGAAAACCCTTCCATTAACTTTTTTGTAGTGCTTTTCTGTCACTTTGCCCGTTAAAAATCTACCACAATTTGGCATTTCCTATGGGCAGTTTGGAGGTTTTGCCTCTCTTGGCACAAATTATTTTTGTACTTCTCAAAGTCTTGTTTTAACATAATGACAGGATGTCCTTTCATTCTAAAAATGAGTAAAGACATTTTGAAGTCTTATGAATGAAAGCAGACTTTTATGTAAACATTTCTTGATGTATATTTCGGCATTTATAGAGCCAAAGTTTGGCTGCTTCTTCAACATTTCCTTGAGCATCAGCATCATCCATTATGTAACAAAAATATTTATTTAAGAAAACTTGACTTCAATTTCTGTGCTCTGGTTTTGGCCTTGAAAATTTTCAGCAGCGTCTGGAACTTTTTGAGCCTTAAATGTTTTTAAACCCTCATTAGCTTTAACTTTTCTTACCAAATACTCCGTGCACTAAGTTAACCAGGCTGCTTTCCTAACAAATGTGTTGAGAGCTCTTTTAAAAATGCTTTATATTTATTGCCTTTAGCAAAATCATGTGGGTCATTCCCTCTTGGAATTGTTTAATATTACTGGAAACACTTTGATGGCAGATCTTTGAATGATAAACAAAAAATTATACTAACTGACCTAAACTAGTTTAATAATTTTAGTACGCACTTTTCTCTGGTGCCTCTTTTTAATCAGATTAATGTTCGTTTGTTTAACATTAATCACAATAACTGACTTGTTTTGCAAAGGTAACTTAATATAAAAATGTTTGATTTAAAAATTTTAATGAAAAAATTGTGTTAACAATGTTTCGATCTCAATCCTTATTAAAGATTAGGAAAAAATTATGTTTTAATGCAGAATAGAAAAAGAGATAAATACTCAGTCAACTCTAATAACGACGCTTGATAAACACTGTTTTACTCCCTAAAGTATGCTTTATCCTTTTACTTTCCTTAAGCGCTAAACTATAGACAACATAAATATATTGTGCAAAAAAACAGTAGTATATATTTAGGCTTAATACTTGTTTTGCAAACAGTGAAAACAGGTGCTGGCAGTTTTCAACACCAAAAGTGAAATAAAAGCAAAAGAAGTAACAACACACAACTTTACAGAAAATAACTGCAGTTTATGTTACAATTCCATTTTGTTTCACTTCATTGTTAATTCCCCCAGGGATTTAATTTTGTTGTTGTTGTTATTGTCACATAAAAAACTGTCAACTTTACTTAACTTCATATAGAAAAAATTTACACTCTTCTCTTGCAGGAAAAAAAGGATTTTTTATTGTTAAAATTTTACTCACCTTCACAATTTTTTTTTAATTTTATTTTTTGCTGAAAATTAAAGTTTATTTTTTATTTTTATACTGAAGTTTATTGTTTTAAGTAGAAAAGTTGAAATTAAGTTTTTTTCTGTTTTTCTCATTTTATTTTATTTTCTTTCCTGTTGTTTTGTGTGTGTTTTTTTTTTAGTTTTTATGTTAATTAAACGCAAAAACAAAACCAAAAAAAACTGTTGTATACTGTTAGGCGTTGACACCAATACCTTAGTAATTATGTTTTCTCCTTTAGGTTTTCTAAATGACAAAAAAATAAATATATTAGAAACTATTTAAATGTTAAGAAATTTTACCAAATTAAAGAAAATAAAGACAAAAGTTTTCATTCTCAGCCACAAAACAAATTCGAAAAACTTTTGAAAGTCCTTAAAATTATGTCAAAGAAAGCTACAAAAAAAATTTAGTGCGTCAATTTTATTGGGGTTTCAAAAAATTCCCAAAGGCAAAGGCCTTCAGCATACGCATTTAAAAGCAATTTCCCTATACAATTTTTTAAAAAAGCTTTAATACAGCTTTTAAAGGGTTTTAGTGTAAAGTTTAATATTAAGGAACAGCATGTTTATTAATTGGCATAAAATGCCTTCAAAAAAGCTAATCATTCAAGTAATTTTGGTAAAAGCTTTATTATCAATTTCAGTATAGATTTTTTTCATGAGAATAATTTATTAAGAGCTTTCAAAAATAAATTTCATTAAAAGCTTACAAAATGTAATTTGATTAAAAGCTTTTAAAAAATGTTTATTTAAAGCTTTAAGAAATTTGTTTAAAAACATATTTTATTAAAAACTTTGGAAATTCTTTTGTCCTAAATCAATTAAATATATTTTTCATTTCGATATTTTAAAAAACTTTTTTATAAAAAATTCTTAAAGAGTAATTTTCATAAAAGATGTTTAAGTTTTTAATTAGAAGCTTTCTTAATATTATTAAAGCTTCGAAAATGTTTGGAAGTTTTAAAAAATATATTTTATAAAAGTTTAAAAAACCTTGTCAAAAACTTTTAAACGGATATATTTTGGGAAAATGCTGATAATATATATTTAATTCGGTATTTTGTAGGAAATGTCTAAGCTTTTAAAAAGGCTGTTTTTCTAAACATTTTGAAAAAGCTAATCTTTTAAAAGCTTTAAAAAATTTATTTTTAAGTTCCTAAGGAGCTTTTTTTTAAAGTCATAAGGTTAGGATAGAGTATATTTTATTAGAAAGTTTTAGGCTAATTTGATTCTTAGAAAGATTTTTAAGATATAGCTTTGCCGAACTTTTTAATTTAATCTAGTTTCTTATTTTATTTTTTACTTTTTTTTCTAAAAACATAATTTTCTTCAAATTATATATCAAAATCTTTTGCGTACAGTATTCAGTAGGACTTAAACTATATAAAACTCAGAACTTATTAATCATCTTCAAACGTCAGTTATGTTTTACATTTTCACATTTATTTAAATCAAATTAAATTTTCAAAAATTCTATTTTCTACAACAACAAATAACAGATTACATATATATATATATATATATATATATATCGAAATATATATATGTATTTATGTATTCATGTATTTAATTTTGTAAATAAATTGCAATTATATAAAATAATCTATTCTTTCATATAAAATATGTTGCTGAAGGCAACAAATTATTACTTTTTGATTTTGTTTTGGTTAACAACTTATACGGCATACTTTGAGGCTGTTTAGATTTAATAATAAATAAGAGCATATTTGAAGGAGTTTTTATATTAATTTTTTCTACTCAAATGAATTTTACAAATTCTTAATAAAATTTTCACATGATTTAGTTATTTTCTAATATTTATAATTTATAATTTGAATTTTGCAATTGAAATAATCAAGAAAAATTATTAATTTATAACTTTTGGTTTGATTTCTATTATTTTAATTAGAAATTTAATTGATTTAAGGGCTGTTAATATTTATATTAAATAAATTATCAACATCATCAGCATTATATGCAAGTGAAAGAATAATTTATTAAGACACATAAGATTATTTAGATTTTAAATACATTTGAAAAGGGGAAAATATTTAAGGAGTGAGATCGAAAAATTCTTAACAAATTATACAGTTTTAATTTTTTATTTGATTGAAATTATTATCATTCACTCTTCATTATAGTGCTTTCTGTCACATTGTTCCATCAGATAGAGTATCTCCGTTCTACCATTCTTTTGGACACTTGTCTTGTTCAACAAGAACTCAATTTCTCTTCCCTGTCCAAAGCTGCTTTTGGGTCATAAACTTTTCTTCAACATTCCCTCGAGCATCCGTAACAGAAAATTTTTGACCATGAAGTTGCGAAAAATCAGTCGAAACATACGCTTCATTATCCCTTATGTAACAAGAATATTTTTTATAAAACTTGACTTTAATTTCTGTATTATGTTTTTAGTCTTTAGCATTATATTTTTGGCTCTTGAAATATCATGTGGGTCATTCGTTCCACTTTAACGAGATTTCCTATCAACGACAAGTTCTTCCTGTAACTATTTAATAACATTGGGAACAGTTGGACGGTAGACCTATGAATGCTTGGCCAACTTTTTGTAGGACCTAGTTGGGTTATGTTGAAAATATTCAATAATTTTTTTCTGGTCACTCAATTTAATCAGATTTCTTTTTCATTTCCTTGACATGAAGCTGAATATTTACCTTGACTTTTTTAAGTTAATAATATTTCGATCTCAGTTCTTAGATAAAAATTTCTATACAATTATGAAGAAGATTTTCTTTATATATGTTTGTGTGTATATAGATAATATAGGAAGATAGAATATTAAATTACAGTTACTTAACTAAAGTAATTAAATTAATTTTTAGAAGACTTTTATGCCTGAGTAAAATTATCCTTAAAGTAGGCAATTGTTTATGTAAATTTTAAAATTACCCTAAAGATAGGCAATTGTTTATGATTTATTTTTGGAAGGAAAAATTAAATTGTAATAAATTTATTGGTGATTAATTCAAAGAAGTCCAATTTAAATTATATGAAATTTTAAATACTTTGATTTTGAAAGGTAAAAATGTTCTGCAGAAGCTTTTAAAGCTATTGAACTTATTTTTATTATTAAAAGTTTATTAAATTCAACCTCTGGTTATAATTTTGTTAGCACATTTTTTTCTTTATTTTCCTCTTTTTATAATTGAATTGTTAATAAAGGTTCCCTTTTTTTCAAAAACAAATTTGTTAAACTATAATTTGTCTGTAAAGTTTTTAAGGGCGTTTATTTATTTAATTTGTGTTCAAATTACAAACATAATTTTCTCCGTAACAAAACTGTAGATTTAGACAGAGACGGACAGATAACAGGATAATTAGTTGTTTTTATATCCTTTTTTGTTGCAAAAAAAGAAACAACCTACAACTTTTCTCTAAACTTTTATTAGAGACGACATTAATTACTTTATGTGAATTAAAAGAGAGAATAAACAAAATTATTTATATTTAAACTTGTGTTTGTAAACATAACTAAAATACACTTTAAACTTATTTTAAATTAGTCGAATACAAAAACTCTTTCTACTAACTCATAAAGGACAATAATGTGTGATGTCTAAAAAAACATGTAAATTTTGTATTTATATGTATTTTCCATGATTTATAAATTACAAAATTATGCAAAAAAACCAGACATTTTTAAAGTTTTATTTTTTGAAGCATACTTTAAGGATGTATGTGAAGATAAATACGTATTTAAATAGCAAAGACAAAAACCACATTTTTTAACAGAGCTGATTTTGCAGTTAACAGCGCGCTGTTAAGCATTTAACAGAATTTCTTAAAATGACTAGTGTACTAAAATGGACAATGTGAGCAACAGGAACCATGTTCCAAACATTTATATCATGGAAATGGCTCTCCAAGGTGCTAGTCATTGGTCCATGACAACAAACTACCAAAAATATAATTGGTATGCAATATATCGCTCTTTTAAAATATATCAAATTATTTAACATTTTTTGGAAGGATTGGTCAGTATGGAAAAATGGTGCGTGGTACACATATCACGCTATATAGGTATGATAGTCCTAGGTACTCCTAATGGAGCACGCTTAGTGGGATATCTGAAATAATTTTGGAATTTGAGAAAAATCGAGTTGAAAATCTTGAAATTTCTCGAGAGGATTTGTGAACCATGTGGGAAAATAGACGTGGTACACGTTCCAGGACATATAGAAATGGTGCTCCAAAGGGTCTTTAATAGATCTATAATAGTGGAATAGGTGAAATAATTTCCAAATAATTTTAATTATTTTTTGAAAAAGTGAGTTTTTTGAAAATTTTCTAAAATTGACAAATTGGATGTGGTCAGTATGGAAAAATGGTGCGTGGTACACATATCACGCTATATAGGTATGATAGTCCTAGGTACTCCTAATGGAGCACGCTTAGTGGGATATCTGAAATAATTTTGGAATTTGAGAAAAATCGAGTTGAAAATCTTGAAATTTCTCGAGAGGATTTGTGAACCATGTGGAAAATAGACGTGGTACACGTTCCAGGACATATAGAAATGGTGCTCCAAAGGGTCTTTAATAGATCTATAATAGTGGAATAGGTGAAATCAATTTTAATTATTTTTTGAAAAAGTGAGTTTTTTGAAAATTTTCTAAAATTGACAATATTGGATGTGGTCAGTATGGAAAAATGGTGCGTGGTACACATATATCGCTATATAGGTATGATAGTCCTAGGTACTCCTAATGGAGCACGCTTAGTGGGATATCTGAAATAATTTTGGAATTTGAGAAAAATCGAGTTGAAAATCTTGAAATTTCTCGAGAGGATTTGTGAACCATGTGGGAAAATAGACGTGGTACACGTTCCAGGACATATAGAAATGGTGCTCCAAAGGGTCTTTAATAGATCTATAATAGTGGAATAGGTGAAATAATTTCCAAATAATTTTAATTATTTTTTGAAAAAGTGAGTTTTTTGAAAATTTTCTAAAATTGACAAAATTGGATGTGGTCAGTATGGAAAAATGGTGCGTGGTACACATATCACGCTATATAGGTATGATAGTCCTAGGTACTCCTAATGGAGCACGCTTAGTGGGATATCTGAAATAATTTTGGAATTTGAGAAAAATCGAGTTGAAAATCTTGAAATTTCTCGAGAGGATTTGTGAACCATGTGGGAAAATAGACGTGGTACACGTTCCAGGACATATAGAAATGGTGCTCCAAAGGGTCTTTAATAGATCTATAATAGTGGAATAGGTGAAATAATTTTAATTATTTTTTGAAAAAGTGAGTTTTTTGAAAATTTTCTAAAATTGACAATATTGGATGTGGTCAGTATGGAAAAATGGTGCGTGGTACACATATCACGCTATATAGGTATGATAGTCCTAGGTACTCCTAATGGAGCACGCTTAGTGGGATATCTGAAATAATTTTGGAATTTGAGAAAAATCGAGTTGAAAATCTTGAAATTTCTCGAGAGGATTTGTGAACCATGTGGGAAAATAGAAGTGGTACACGTTCCAGGACATATAGAAATGGTGCTCCAAAGGGTCTTTAATAGATCTATAATAGTGGAATAGGTGAAATAATTTCCAAATAATTTTAATTATTTTTTGAAAAAGTGAATTTTTTGAAAATTTTCTAAAATTGACAAAATTGGATGTGGTCAGTATGGAAAAATGGTGCGTGGTACACATATCACGCTATATAGGTATGATAGTCCTAGGTACTCCTAATGGAGCACGCTTAGTGGGATATCTGAAATAATTTTGGAATTTGAGAAAAATCGAGTTGAAAATCTTGAAATTTCTCGAGAGGATTTGTGAACCATGTGGAAAAATAGACGTGGTACACGTTCCAGGACATATAGAAATGGTGCTCCAAAGGGTCTTTAATAGATCTATAATAGTGGAATAGGTGAAATAATTTCCAAATAATTTTAATTATTTTTTGAAAAAGTGAATTTTTTGAAAATTTTCTAAAATTGACAAAATTGGATGTGGTCAGTATGGAAAAATGGTGCGTGGTACACATATCACGCTATATAGGTATGATAGTCCTAGGTACTCCTAATGGAGCACGCTTAGTGGGATATCTGAAATAATTTTGGAATTTGAGAAAAATCGAGTTGAAAATCTTGAAATTTCTCGAGAGGATTTGTGAACCATGTGGGAAAATAGACGTGGTACACGTTCCAGGACATATAGAAATGGTGCTCCAAAGGGTCTTTAATAGATCTATAATAGTGGAATAGGTGAAATAATTTCCAAATAATTTTAATTATTTTTTGAAAAAGTGAGTTTTTTGAAAATTTTCTAAAATTGACAATATTGGATGTGGTCAGTATGGAAAAATGGTGCGTGGTACACATATCACGCTATATAGGTATGATAGTCCTAGGTACTCCTAATGGAGCACGCTTAGTGGGATATCTGAAATAATTTTGGAATTTGAGAAAAATCGAGTTGAAAATCTTGAAATTTCTCGAGAGGATTTGTGAACCATGTGGGAAAATAGACGTGGTACACGTTCCAGGACATATAGAAATGGTGCTCCAAAGGGTCTTTAATAGATCTATAATAGTGGAATAGGTGAAATAATTTCCAAATAATTTTAATTATTTTTTGAAAAAGTGAGTTTTTTGAAAATTTTCTAAAATTGACAATATTGGATGTGGTCAGTATGGAAAAATGGTGCGTGGTACACATATCACGCTATATAGGTATGATAGTCCTAGGTACTCCTAATGGAGCACGCTTAGTGGGATATCTGAAATAATTTTGGAATTTGAGAAAAATCGAGTTGAAAATCTTGAAATTTCTCGAGAGGATTTGTGAACCATGTGGGAAAATAGACGTGGTACACGTTCCAGGACATATAGAAATGGTGCTCCAAAGGGTCTTTAATAGATCTATAATAGTGGAATAGGTGAAATAATTTCCAAATAATTTTAATTATTTTTTGAAAAAGTGAGTTTTTTGAAAATTTTCTAAAATTGACAATATTGGATGTGGTCAGTATGGAAAAATGGTGCGTGGTACACATATCACGCTATATAGGTATGATAGTCCTAGGTACTCCTAATGGAGCACGCTTAGTGGGATATCTGAAATAATTTTGGAATTTGAGAAAAATCGAGTTGAAAATCTTGAAATTTCTCGAGAGGATTTGTGAACCATGTGGGAAAATAGACGTGGTACACGTTCCAGGACATATAGAAATGGTGCTCCAAAGGGTCTTTAATAGATCTATAATAGTGGAATAGGTGAAATAATTTCCAAATAATTTTAATTATTTTTTGAAAAAGTGAGTTTTTTGAAAATTTTCTAAAATTGACAATATTGGATGTGGTCAGTATGGAAAAATGGTGCGTGGTACACATATCACGCTATATAGGTATGATAGTCCTAGGTACTCCTAATGGAGCACGCTTAGTGGGATATCTGAAATAATTTTGGAATTTGAGAAAAATCGAGTTGAAAATCTTGAAATTTCTCGAGAGGATTTGTGAACCATGTGGGAAAATAGACGTGGTACACGTTCCAGGACATATAGAAATGGTGCTCCAAAGGGTCTTTAATAGATCTATAATAGTGGAATAGGTGAAATAATTTCCAAATAATTTTAATTATTTTTTGAAAAAGTGAATTTTTTGAAAATTTTCTAAAATTGACAATATTGGATGTGGTCAGTATGGAAAAATGGTGCGTGGTACACATATCACGCTATATAGGTATGATAGTCCTAGGTACTCCTAATGGAGCACGCTTAGTGGGATATCTGAAATAATTTTGGAATTTGAGAAAAATCGAGTTGAAAATCTTGAAATTTCTCGAGAGGATTTGTGAACCATGTGGGAAAATAGACGTGGTACACGTTCCAGGACATATAGAAATGGTGCTCCAAAGGGTCTTTAATAGATCTATAATAGTGGAATAGGTGAAATAATTTCCAAATAATTTTAATTATTTTTTGAAAAAGTGAGTTTTTTGAAAATTTTCTAAAATTGACAATATTGGATGTGGTCAGTATGGAAAAATGGTGCGTGGTACACATATCACGCTATATAGGTATGATAGTCCTAGGTACTCCTAATGGAGCACGCTTAGTGGGATATCTGAAATAATTTTGGAATTTGAGAAAAATCGAGTTGAAAATCTTGAAATTTCTCGAGAGGATTTGTGAACCATGTGGAAAATAGACGTGGTACACGTTCCAGGACATATAGAAATGGTGCTCCAAAGGGTCTTTAATAGATCTATAATAGTGGAATAGGTGAAATAATTTCCAAATAATTTTAATTATTTTTTGAAAAAGTGAGTTTTTTGAAAATTTTCTAAAATTGACAATATTGGATGTGGTCAGTATGGAAAAATGGTGCGTGGTACACATATCACGCTATATAGGTATGATAGTCCTAGGTACTCCTAATGGAGCACGCTTAGTGGGATATCTGAAATAATTTTGGAATTTGAGAAAAATCGAGTTGAAAATCTTGAAATTTCTCGAGAGGATTTGTGAACCATGTGGGAAAATAGACGTGGTACACGTTCCAGGACATATAGAAATGGTGCTCCAAAGGGTCTTTAATAGATCTATAATAGTGGAATAGGTGAAATAATTTCCAAATAATTTTAATTATTTTTTGAAAAAGTGAGTTTTTTGAAAATTTTCTAAAATTGACAATATTGGATGTGGTCAGTATGGAAAAATGGTGCGTGGTACACATATCACGCTATATAGGTATGATAGTCCTAGGTACTCCTAATGGAGCACGCTTAGTGGGATATCTGAAATAATTTTGGAATTTGAGAAAAATCGAGTTGAAAATCTTGAAATTTCTCGAGAGGATTTGTGAACCATGTGGGAAAATAGACGTGGTACACGTTCCAGGACATATAGAAATGGTGCTCCAAAGGGTCTTTAATAGATCTATAATAGTGGAATAGGTGAAATAATTTCCAAATAATTTTAATTATTTTTTGAAAAAGTGAATTTTTTGAAAATTTTCTAAAATTGACAAATATTGGATGTGGTCAGTATGGAAAAATGGTGCGTGGTACACATATCACGCTATATAGGTATGATAGTCCTAGGTACTCCTAATGGAGCACGCTTAGTGGGATATCTGAAATAATTTTGGAATTTGAGAAAAATCGAGTTGAAAATCTTGAAATTTCTCGAGAGGATTTGTGAACCATGTGGAAAATAGACGTGGTACACGTTCCAGGACATATAGAAATGGTGCTCCAAAGGGTCTTTAATAGATCTATAATAGTGGAATAGGTGAAATAATTTCCAAATAATTTTAATTATTTTTTGAAAAAGTGAGTTTTTTGAAAATTTTCTAAAATTGACAATATTGGATGTGGTCAGTATGGAAAAATGGTGCGTGGTACACATATCACGCTATATAGGTATGATAGTCCTAGGTACTCCTAATGGAGCACGCTTAGTGGGATATCTGAAATAATTTTGGAATTTGAGAAAAATCGAGTTGAAAATCTTGAAATTTCTCGAGAGGATTTGTGAACCATGTGGAAAATAGACGTGGTACACGTTCCAGGACATATAGAAATGGTGCTCCAAAGGGTCTTTAATAGATCTATAATAGTGGAATAGGTGAAATAATTTCCAAATAATTTTAATTATTTTTTGAAAAAGTGAGTTTTTTGAAAATTTTCTAAAATTGACAATATTGGATGTGGTCAGTATGGAAAAATGGTGCGTGGTACACATATCACGCTATATAGGTATGATAGTCCTAGGTACTCCTAATGGAGCACGCTTAGTGGGATATCTGAAATAATTTTGGAATTTGAGAAAAATCGAGTTGAAAATCTTGAAATTTCTCGAGAGGATTTGTGAACCATGTGGGAAAATAGACGTGGTACACGTTCCAGGACATATAGAAATGGTGCTCCAAAGGGTCTTTAATAGATCTATAATAGTGGAATAGGTGAAATAATTTCCAAATAATTTTAATTATTTTTTGAAAAAGTGAGTTTTTTTGAAAATTTTCTAAAATTGACAATATTGGATGTGGTCAGTATGGAAAAATGGTGCGTGGTACACATATCACGCTATATAGGTATGATAGTCCTAGGTACTCCTAATGGAGCACGCTTAGTGGGATATCTGAAATAATTTTGGAATTTGAGAAAAATCGAGTTGAAAATCTTGAAATTTCTCGAGAGGATTTGTGAACCATGTGGGAAAATAGACGTGGTACACGTTCCAGGACATATAGAAATGGTGCTCCAAAGGGTCTTCAATAGATCTATAATAGTTGGAGCACCATTTCTATATGTCCTGGAACGTGTACCACGTCTATTTTCCACATGGTTCACAAATCCTCTCGAGAAATTTCAAGATTTTCAACTCGATTTTTCTCAAATTCCAAAATTATTTCAGATATCCCACTAAGCGTGCTCCATTAGGAGTACCTAGGACTATCATACCTATATAGCGTGATATGTGTACCACGCACCATTTTTCCATACTGACCACATCCAATATTGTCAATTTTAGAAAATTTTCAAAAAACTCACTTTTTCAAAAAATAATTAAAATTATTTGGAAATTATTTCACCTATTCCACTATTATAGATCTATTAAAGACCCTTTGGAGCACCATTTCTATATGTCCTGGAACGTGTACCACGTCTATTTTCCCACATGGTTCACAAATCCTCTCGAGAAATTTCAAGATTTTCAACTCGATTTTTCTCAAATTCCAAAATTATTTCAGATATCCCACTAAGCGTGCTCCATTAGGAGTACCTAGGACTATCATACCTATATAGCGTGATATGTGTACCACGCACCATTTTTCCATACTGACCACATCCAATATTGTCAATTTTAGAAAATTTTCAAAAAACTCACTTTTTCAAAAAATAATTAAAATTATTTGGAAATTATTTCACCTATTCCACTATTATAGATCTATTAAAGACCCTTTGGAGCACCATTTCTATATGTCCTGGAACGTGTACCACGTCTATTTTCCCACATGGTTCACAAATCCTCTCGAGAAATTTCAAGATTTTCAACTCGATTTTTCTCAAATTCCAAAATTATTTCAGATATCCCACTAAGCGTGCTCCATTAGGAGTACCTAGGACTATCATACCTATATAGCGTGATATGTGTACCACGCACCATTTTTCCATACTGACCACATCCAATATTGTCAATTTTAGAAAATTTTCAAAAAACTCACTTTTTCAAAAAATAATTAAAATTATTTGGAAATTATTTCACCTATTCCACTATTATAGATCTATTAAAGACCCTTTGGAGCACCATTTCTATATGTCCTGGAACGTGTACCACGTCTATTTTTCCACATGGTTCACAAATCCTCTCGAGAAATTTCAAGATTTTCAACTCGATTTTTCTCAAATTCCAAAATTATTTCAGATATCCCACTAAGCGTGCTCCATTAGGAGTACCTAGGACTATCATACCTATATAGCGTGATATGTGTACCACGCACCATTTTTCCATACTGACCACATCCAATATTGTCAATTTTAGAAAATTTTCAAAAAACTCACTTTTTCAAAAAATAATTAAAATTATTTGGAAATTATTTCACCTATTCCACTATTATAGATCTATTAAAGACCCTTTGGAGCACCATTTCTATATGTCCTGGAACGTGTACCACGTCTATTTTCCCACATGGTTCACAAATCCTCTCGAGAAATTTCAAGATTTTCAACTCGATTTTTCTCAAATTCCAAAATTATTTCAGATATCCCACTAAGCGTGCTCCATTAGGAGTACCTAGGACTATCATACCTATATAGCGTGATATGTGTACCACGCACCATTTTTCCATACTGACCACATCCAATTTTGTCAATTTTAGAAAATTTTCAAAAAATTCACTTTTTCAAAAAATAATTAAAATTATTTGGAAATTATTTCACCTATTCCACTATTATAGATCTATTAAAGACCCTTTGGAGCACCATTTCTATATGTCCTGGAACGTGTACCACGTCTATTTTCCCACATGGTTCACAAATCCTCTCGAGAAATTTCAAGATTTTCAACTCGATTTTTCTCAAATTCCAAAATTATTTCAGATATCCCACTAAGCGTGCTCCATTAGGAGTACCTAGGACTATCATACCTATATAGCGTGATATGTGTACCACGCACCATTTTTCCATACTGACCACATCCAATATTGTCAATTTTAGAAAATTTTCAAAAAACTCACTTTTTCAAAAAATAATTAAAATTATTTGGAAATTATTTCACCTATTCCACTATTATAGATCTATTAAAGACCCTTTGGAGCACCATTTCTATATGTCCTGGAACGTGTACCACGTCTATTTTCCCACATGGTTCACAAATCCTCTCGAGAAATTTCAAGATTTTCAACTCGATTTTTCTCAAATTCCAAAATTATTTCAGATATCCCACTAAGCGTGCTCCATTAGGAGTACCTAGGACTATCATACCTATATAGCGTGATATGTGTACCACGCACCATTTTTCCATACTGACCACATCCAATTTTGTCAATTTTAGAAAATTTTCAAAAAATTCACTTTTTCAAAAAATAATTAAAATTATTTGGAAATTATTTCACCTATTCCACTATTATAGATCTATTAAAGACCCTTTGGAGCACCATTTCTATATGTCCTGGAACGTGTACCACGTCTATTTTCCCACATGGTTCACAAATCCTCTCGAGAAATTTCAAGATTTTCAACTCGATTTTTCTCAAATTCCAAAATTATTTCAGATATCCCACTAAGCGTGCTCCATTAGGAGTACCTAGGACTATCATACCTATATAGCGTGATATGTGTACCACGCACCATTTTTCCATACTGACCACATCCAATATTGTCAATTTTAGAAAATTTTCAAAAAACTCACTTTTTCAAAAAATAATTAAAATTATTTGGAAATTATTTCACCTATTCCACTATTATAGATCTATTAAAGACCCTTTGGAGCACCATTTCTATATGTCCTGGAACGTGTACCACGTCTATTTTCCCACATGGTTCACAAATCCTCTCGAGAAATTTCAAGATTTTCAACTCGATTTTTCTCAAATTCCAAAATTATTTCAGATATCCCACTAAGCGTGCTCCATTAGGAGTACCTAGGACTATCATACCTATATAGCGTGATATGTGTACCACGCACCATTTTTCCATACTGACCACATCCAATATTGTCAATTTTAGAAAATTTTCAAAAAACTCACTTTTTCAAAAAATAATTAAAATTATTTGGAAATTATTTCACCTATTCCACTATTATAGATCTATTAAAGACCCTTTGGAGCACCATTTCTATATGTCCTGGAACGTGTACCACGTCTATTTTCCCACATGGTTCACAAATCCTCTCGAGAAATTTCAAGATTTTCAACTCGATTTTTCTCAAATTCCAAAATTATTTCAGATATCCCACTAAGCGTGCTCCATTAGGAGTACCTAGGACTATCATACCTATATAGCGTGATATGTGTACCACGCACCATTTTTCCATACTGACCACATCCAATATTGTCAATTTTAGAAAATTTTCAAAAAACTCACTTTTTCAAAAAATAATTAAAATTATTTGGAAATTATTTCACCTATTCCACTATTATAGATCTATTAAAGACCCTTTGGAGCACCATTTCTATATGTCCTGGAACGTGTACCACTTCTATTTTCCCACATGGTTCACAAATCCTCTCGAGAAATTTCAAGATTTTCAACTCGATTTTTCTCAAATTCCAAAATTATTTCAGATATCCCACTAAGCGTGCTCCATTAGGAGTACCTAGGACTATCATACCTATATAGCGTGATATGTGTACCACGCACCATTTTTCCATACTGACCACATCCAATATTGTCAATTTTAGAAAATTTTCAAAAAACTCACTTTTTCAAAAAATAATTAAAATTATTTGGAAATTATTTCACCTATTCCACTATTATAGATCTATTAAAGACCCTTTGGAGCACCATTTCTATATGTCCTGGAACGTGTACCACTTCTATTTTTCCCACATGGTTCACAAATCCTCTCGAGAAATTTCAAGATTTTCAACTCGATTTTTCTCAAATTCCAAAATTATTTCAGATATCCCACTAAGCGTGCTCCATTAGGAGTACCTAGGACTATCATACCTATATAGCGTGATATGTGTACCACGCACCATTTTTCCATACTGACCACATCCAATATTGTCAATTTTAGAAAATTTTCAAAAAACTCACTTTTTCAAAAAATAATTAAAATTATTTGGAAATTATTTCACCTATTCCACTATTATAGATCTATTAAAGACCCTTTGGAGCACCATTTCTATATGTCCTGGAACGTGTACCACGTCTATTTTCCCACATGGTTCACAAATCCTCTCGAGAAATTTCAAGATTTTCAACTCGATTTTTCTCAAATTCCAAAATTATTTCAGATATCCCACTAAGCGTGCTCCATTAGGAGTACCTAGGACTATCATACCTATATAGCGTGATATGTGTACCACGCACCATTTTTCCATACTGACCACATCCAATATTGTCAATTTTAGAAAATTTTCAAAAAACTCACTTTTTCAAAAAATAATTAAAATTATTTGGAAATTATTTCACCTATTCCACTATTATAGATCTATTAAAGACCCTTTGGAGCACCATTTCTATATGTCCTGGAACGTGTACCACGTCTATTTTCCCACATGGTTCACAAATCCTCTCGAGAAATTTCAAGATTTTCAACTCGATTTTTCTCAAATTCCAAAATTATTTCAGATATCCCACTAAGCGTGCTCCATTAGGAGTACCTAGGACTATCATACCTATATAGCGTGATATGTGTACCACGCACCATTTTTCCATACTGACCACATCCAATATTGTCAATTTTAGAAAATTTTCAAAAAACTCACTTTTTCAAAAAATAATTAAAATTATTTGGAAATTATTTCACCTATTCCACTATTATAGATCTATTAAAGACCCTTTGGAGCACCATTTCTATATGTCCTGGAACGTGTACCACGTCTATTTTTCCACATGGTTCACAAATCCTCTCGAGAAATTTCAAGATTTTCAACTCGATTTTTCTCAAATTCCAAAATTATTTCAGATATCCCACTAAGCGTGCTCCATTAGGAGTACCTAGGACTATCATACCTATATAGCGTGATATGTGTACCACGCACCATTTTTCCATACTGACCACATCCAATATTGTCAATTTTAGAAAATTTTCAAAAAACTCACTTTTTCAAAAAATAATTAAAATTATTTGGAAATTATTTCACCTATTCCACTATTATAGATCTATTAAAGACCCTTTGGAGCACCATTTCTATATGTCCTGGAACGTGTACCACTTCTATTTTCCCACATGGTTCACAAATCCTCTCGAGAAATTTCAAGATTTTCAACTCGATTTTTCTCAAATTCCAAAATTATTTCAGATATCCCACTAAGCGTGCTCCATTAGGAGTACCTAGGACTATCATACCTATATAGCGTGATATGTGTACCACGCACCATTTTTCCATACTGACCACATCCAATATTGTCAATTTTAGAAAATTTTCAAAAAACTCACTTTTTCAAAAAATAATTAAAATTATTTGGAAATTATTTCACCTATTCCACTATTATAGATCTATTAAAGACCCTTTGGAGCACCATTTCTATATGTCCTGGAACGTGTACCACGTCTATTTTCCCACATGGTTCACAAATCCTCTCGAGAAATTTCAAGATTTTCAAACTCGATTTTTCTCAAATTCCAAAATTATTTCAGATATCCCACTAAGCGTGCTCCATTAGGAGTACCTAGGACTATCATACCTATAATAGCGTGATATGTGTACCACGCACCATTTTTCCATACTGACCACATCCAATATTGTCAATTTTAGAAAATTTTCAAAAAACTCACTTTTTCAAAAATAATTAAAATTATTTGGAATTATTTCACCTATTCCACTATTATAGATCTATTAAAGACCCTTTGGAGCACCATTTCTATATGTCCTGGAACGTGTACCACGTCTATTTTCCACATGGTTCACAAATCCTCTCGAGAAATTTCAAGATTTTCAACTCGATTTTTCTCAAATTCCAAAATTATTTCAGATATCCCACTAAGCGTGCTCCATTAGGAGTACCTAGGACTATCATACCTATATAGCGTGATATGTGTACCACGCACCATTTTTTCCATACTGACCACATCCAATTTTGTCAATTTTAGAAAATTTTCAAAAAATTCACTTTTTCAAAAAATAATTAAAATTATTTGGAAATTATTTCACCTATTTCACTATTATAGATCTATTAAAGACCCTTTGGAGCACCATTTCTATATGTCCTGGAACGTGTACCACGTTATTTTCCACATGGTTCACAATCCTCTCGAGAAATTTCAAGATTTTCAACTCGATTTTTCTCAAATTCCAAAATTATTTCAGATATCCCACTAAGCGTGCTCCATTAGGAGTACCTAGGACTATCATACCTATATAGCGTGATATGTGTACCACGCACCATTTTTCCATACTGAAATCCTTCCAAAAATGTTAAATAATTTGATATATTTTAAAAGAGCGATATATTGCATACCAATTATATTTTTTGGTAGTTTGTTGTCATGGACCAATGACTAGCACCTTGGAGAGCATTTCCATGATATAAATGTTTGGAACATGGTTCCTGTTGCTCACATTGTCCATTTTAGTACACTAGTCATTTTAAGAAATTCTGTTAAATGCTTAACAGCGCGCTGTTAACTGCAAAATCAGCTCTGTTAAAAATGTGGTTTTTTGTCTTTGCTATTAAATACGTATTTATCTTCACATACATCTTAAAGTATGCTTCAAAAATAAACTTTAAAAATGTCTGGTTTTTTGCATAATTTTGTATTTATAAATCATGGAAAATACATATAAATACAAAATTTACATGTTTTTTTAGACATCACACATTATTGTCCTTATGAGTTAGTAGAAAAGAGTTTTGTATTCGACTAATTTAAAATAAGTTTAAAGTGTATTTTAGTTATGTTTACAAACACAGTTTAAATATAAATAATTTTGTTTATTCTCTCTTTAATTCACATAAAGTAATTAATGTCGTCTCTAATAAAAGTTAGAGAAAGTTGTAGGTTGTTTCTTTTTTTGCAACAAAAAAGGATATAAAACAACTAATTATCCTGTTATCTGTCCGTCTCTGTCTAAATCTACAGTTTTGTTACGGAGAAATTATGTTTGTAATTGAACACAAATTAAATAAATAAACGCCCTTAAACTTTACAGACAAATTAGTTTAACAAATTTGTTTTTTGAAAAAGGGAACCTTTATTAACAATTCAATTATAAAAAGAGGAAAATAAAGAAAAAATGTGCTAACAAAATTATAACCAGAGGTTGAATTTAATAAACTTTATAATAATAAATAAGTTCAATAGCTTTAAAACTTCTGCAGAACATTTTTACCTTTCAAAATCAAAGTATTTAAATTTCATATATTTTAATTGGACTTCTTTGAATTAATCACCAATAAATTTATTACAATTTAATTTTCCTTCCAAAATAAATCATAAACAATTGCCTATCTTTAGGGTAATTTAAAATTTACATAAACAATTGCCTACTTTAAGGTAATTTACTTAAGTCTTCTAAAAATTAATTTAATTACTTTAGTTAAGTAACTGTAATTTAATATCTATCTTCCTATATTATCTATATACACACAAACATATATAAAGAAAATCTTTCATAATTGTATAGAAATTTTTTATCTAAGAACTGAGATCGAAATATTATTAACTTAAAAAGTCAAGTAAATATTCAGCTTCATGTCAAGGAAATGAAAAAGAATCTGATTAAATTGAGTGACCAGAAAAAAATTATTGAATATTTTCAACATAACCCAACTAGGTCCTACAAAAAGTTGGCCAAGCATTCATAGGTCTACCGTCCAACTGTTCCAATGTTATTAAATAGTTACAGGAAGAACTTGTCGTTGATAGGAAATCTCGTTAAAGTGGAACGAATGACCCACATGATATTTCAAGAGCCAAAAATATAATGCTAAAGACTAAAAACATAATACAGAAATTAAAGTCAATTTTATAAAAAATATTTTGTTACATAAGGGATAATGAAGCGTATGTTTCGACTGATTTTTCGAACTTCATGGTCAAAATTTTCTGTTACGGATGCTCGAGGGAATGTTGAAGAAAGTTTATGACAAAGAAGCTTTGGACAGGAAAGAAATTGAGTTCTTGTTGAACAAGACAAGTGTCAAAAGAATGGTAGAACGGAGATACTCTATCTGATGGAACAATGTGACAGAAAGCACTATAATGAAGAGTGAATGATAATAATTTCAATCAAATAAAAATTAAAATGTATAATTTGTTAAGAATTTTTCGATCTCACTCTTAAATATTTTCCCCTTTTCAAATGTATTTAAATCTAATAATCTTATGTGTCTTAATAAATTATTCTTTCACTTGCATATAATGCTGATGATGTTGATAATTTATTTAATATAAATATTAACAGCCCTTAATCAATTAAATTTCTAATTAAAATAAATAGAATCAAACCAAAAGTTATAAAATTAATAATTTTCTTGATTATTTCAATTGCAAAAATTCAAATTATAAATTATAATATTAGAAAAATAACTAAATCATGTGAAAATTTATTAGATTTGTAAAATTCATTTGAGTAGAAAAATTTAATATAAAAACTCCTTCAAATATGCTCTTATTTATTATTAAATCTAAACAG
>PYHX02000467.1:8509403-8530583 GCA_004302925.2 Cochliomyia hominivorax | reverse complement strand
GAAAATAAGAAATTCTCTACCTTAAAATATATCTATCGATCAAAATCAATTGACTCAATATTTTCCGTTCGATTGACAGTTGGTTGGCTCTCTAACTATCCAAGTGACATTATGTACACACTTTAGAGTTCAAATTAACATACTGAAGCAGATCGGCCAAGAAATGAAGGTAGCTCCCGTACAGACCCACCCATAGCAAAAAAATATTGTTACCATATTTCATATATTTAAGATTTATACAATTCGAAAACTCAGTACCAAATTCTGTAAGGATAATTCCATAATTTTCTATAGGAACCACCACCCCGGAAATTATAATATAATATGCTTTGTTGTCGATCTGAAGTGACTGTTACAAACTTTATTTTTGCATGTGTGATAGGAGGAGGAGGAGAGTTAGAGGATGAATTGAAATATGCAAGTATGCAAGTTAATTAAAACAACTATTAAGTGTAATAATTACATAATGAACCTAAAATTATAATTATTCTACAAATACAAAATACATTAATATTTTAATCAGATTATCTTAGTTATTTTCTGCAACTAATACATCCTACTTTAGCTACTAACTTCCCTTAAATCAGTCTTGTTTCTCCAACTTTTCCTCAAGGTAAACGTGTAATCTGTATGACAAGACATAATTAGGGTTATTAATGTTATAATGTGGAATAGAAATCAATTATCAAATAATTTTAATTATTTTATTAAAAAATGATTAAAATTTTCTAAAAGACAATATTGGATTATCATATGAAAACATGGTGTGGTATAATATCACGCTATATTATCATACCTATACTTAAAGCACGCTTAGTATATCTGAAATAATGTTTGGAATTTGAGTAAATAATCTTAGAAATATTTGTTTTCTCAGAGGATTTTGAACCATGATGAAAATAGACGTGGTACACGTTCCAGGACATATAGAAATGGTGCTCCAAAGGGTCTTTAATAGATCTATAATAGTGGAATAGGTGAAATAATTTCCAAATAATTTTAATTATTTTTTGAAAAAGTGAGTTTTTTGAAATTTTCTAAAATTGACAATATTGGATGTGGTCAGTATGGAAAAATGGTGCGTGGTACACATATCACGCTATATAGGTATGATAGTCCTAGGTACTCCTAATGGAGCACGCTTAGTGGGATATCTGAAATAATTTTGGAATTTGAGAAAAATCGAGTTGAAAATCTTGAAATTTCTCGAGAGGATTTGTGAACCATGTGGGAAAATAGACGTGGTACACGTTCCAGGACATATAGAAATGGTGCTCCAAAGGGTCTTTAATAGATCTATAATAGTGGAATAGGTGAAATAATTTCCAAATAATTTTAATTATTTTTTGAAAAGTGATTTTTTGAAAATTTTCTAAAATTGACAATATTGGATGTGGTCAGTATGGAAAAATGGTGCGTGGTACACATATCACGCTATATAGGTATGATAGTCCTAGGTACTCCTAATGGAGCACGCTTAGTGGGATATCTGAAATAATTTTGGAATTTGAGAAAAATCGAGTTGAAAATCTTGAAAATTTCTCGAGAGGATTTGTGACCATGTGGGAAAATAGACGTGGTACACGTTCCAGGACATATAGAAATGGTGCTCCAAAGGGTCTTTAATAGATCTATAATAGTGGAATAGGTGAAATAATTTCCAAATAATTTTAATTATTTTTTGAAAAAGTGAGTTTTTTGAAAATTTTCTAAAATTGACAAATTGGATGTGGTCAGTATGGAAAAATGGTGCGTGGTACACATATCACGCTATATAGGTATGATAGTCCTAGGTACTCCTAATGGAGCACGCTTAGTGGGATATCTGAAATAATTTTGGAATTTGAGAAAAATCGAGTTGAAAATCTTGAAATTTCTCGAGAGGATTTGTGAACCATGTGGGAAAATAGACGTGGTACACGTTCCAGGACATATAGAAATGGTGCTCCAAAGGGTCTTTAATAGATCTATAATAGTGGAATAGGTGAAATAATTTCCAAATAATTTTAATTATTTTTGAAAAAGTGAGTTTTTTGAAAATTTTCTAAAATTGACAATATTGGATGTGGTCAGTATGGAAAAATGGTGCGTGGTACACATATCACGCTATATAGGTATGATAGTCCTAGGTACTCCTAATGGAGCACGCTTAGTGGGATATCTGAAATAATTTTGGAATTTGAGAAAAATCGAGTTGAAAATCTTGAAATTTCTCGAGAGGATTTGTGAACCATGTGGGAAAATAGACGTGGTACACGTTCCAGGACATATAGAAATGGTGCTCCAAAGGGTCTTTAATAGATCTATAATAGTGGAATAGGTGAAATAATTTCCAAATAATTTTAATTATTTTTTGAAAAAGTGAGTTTTTTGAAAATTTTCTAAAATTGACAATATTGGATGTGGTCAGTATGGAAAAATGGTGCGTGGTACACATATCACGCTATATAGGTATGATAGTCCTAGGTACTCCTAATGGAGCACGCTTAGTGGGATATCTGAAATAATTTTGGAATTTGAGAAAAATCGAGTTGAAAATCTTGAAATTTCTCGAGAGGATTTGTGAACCATGTGGGAAAATAGAAGTGGTACACGTTCCAGGACATATAGAAATGGTGCTCCAAAGGGTCTTTAATAGATCTATAATAGTGGAATAGGTGAAATAATTTCCAAATAATTTTAATTATTTTTGAAAAAGTGAGTTTTTTGAAAATTTTCTAAAATTGACAATATTGGATGTGGTCAGTATGGAAAAATGGTGCGTGGTACACATATCACGCTATATAGGTATGATAGTCCTAGGTACTCCTAATGGAGCACGCTTAGTGGGATATCTGAAATAATTTTGGAATTTGAGAAAAATCGAGTTGAAAATCTTGAAATTTCTCGAGAGGATTTGTGAACCATGTGGGAAAATAGACGTGGTACACGTTCCAGGACATATAGAAATGGTGCTCCAAAGGGTCTTTAATAGATCTATAATAGTGGAATAGGTGAAATAATTTCCAAATAATTTTAATTATTTTTTGAAAAAGTGAGTTTTTTGAAAATTTTCTAAAATTGACAATATTGGATGTGGTCAGTATGGAAAAATGGTGCGTGGTACACATATCACGCTATATAGGTATGATAGTCCTAGGTACTCCTAATGGAGCACGCTTAGTGGGATATCTGAAATAATTTTGGAATTTGAGAAAAATCGAGTTGAAAATCTTGAAATTTCTCGAGAGGATTTGTGAACCATGTGGGAAAATAGACGTGGTACACGTTCCAGGACATATAGAAATGGTGCTCCAAAGGGTCTTTAATAGATCTATAATAGTGGAATAGGTGAAATAATTTCCAAATAATTTTAATTATTTTTTGAAAAAGTGAATTTTTTGAAAATTTTCTAAAATTGACAATATTGGATGTGGTCAGTATGGAAAAATGGTGCGTGGTACACATATCACGCTATATAGGTATGATAGTCCTAGGTACTCCTAATGGAGCACGCTTAGTGGGATATCTGAAATAATTTTGGAATTTGAGAAAAATCGAGTTGAAAATCTTGAAATTTCTCGAGAGGATTTGTGAACCATGTGGGAAAATAGACGTGGTACACGTTCCAGGACATATAGAAATGGTGCTCCAAAGGGTCTTTAATAGATCTATAATAGTGGAATAGGTGAAATAATTTCCAAATAATTTTAATTATTTTTTGAAAAAGTGAGTTTTTTGAAAATTTTCTAAAATTGACAATATTGGATGTGGTCAGTATGGAAAAATGGTGCGTGGTACACATATCACGCTATATAGGTATGATAGTCCTAGGTACTCCTAATGGAGCACGCTTAGTGGGATATCTGAAATAATTTTGGAATTTGAGAAAAATCGAGTTGAAAATCTTGAAATTTCTCGAGAGGATTTGTGAACCATGTGGGAAAATAGACGTGGTACACGTTCCAGGACATATAGAAATGGTGCTCCAAAGGGTCTTTAATAGATCTATAATAGTGGAATAGGTGAAATAATTTCCAAATAATTTTAATTATTTTTTGAAAAAGTGAGTTTTTTGAAAATTTTCTAAAATTGACAATATTGGATGTGGTCAGTATGGAAAAATGGTGCGTGGTACACATATCACGCTATATAGGTATGATAGTCCTAGGTACTCCTAATGGAGCACGCTTAGTGGGATATCTGAAATAATTTTGGAATTTGAGAAAAATCGAGTTGAAAATCTTGAAATTTCTCGAGAGGATTTGTGAACCATGTGGGAAAATAGACGTGGTACACGTTCCAGGACATATAGAAATGGTGCTCCAAAGGGTCTTTAATAGATCTATAATAGTGGAATAGGTGAAATAATTTCCAAATAATTTTAATTATTTTTTGAAAAAGTGAGTTTTTTGAAAATTTTCTAAAATTGACAATATTGGATGTGGTCAGTATGGAAAAATGGTGCGTGGTACACATATCACGCTATATAGGTATGATAGTCCTAGGTACTCCTAATGGAGCACGCTTAGTGGGATATCTGAAATAATTTTGGAATTTGAGAAAAATCGAGTTGAAAATCTTGAAATTTCTCGAGAGGATTTGTGAACCATGTGGGAAAATAGACGTGGTACACGTTCCAGACATATAGAAATGGTGCTCCAAAGGGTCTTTAATAGATCTATAATAGTGGAATAGGTGAAATAATTTCCAAATAATTTTAATTATTTTTTGAAAAAGTGATTTTTTGAAAATTTTCTAAATTGACAAAGTTGGATGTGGTCAGTATGGAAAAATGGTGCGTGTACACATATCACGCTATATAGTTATGATAGTCCTAGGTACTCCTAATGGAGCACGCTTAGTGGGATATCTGAAATAATTTTGGAATTGAGAAAAATCGAGTTGAAAATCTTGAAATTTCTCGAGAGGATTTGTGAACCATGTGGGAAAAATAGACGTGGTACACGTTCCAGGACATATAGAAATGGTGCTCCAAAGGGTCTTTAATAGATCTATAATAGTGGATAGGTTGAAATAATTTCCAAATAATTTTAATTATTTTTTTGAAATTATTTACCTATTCCACTATTATAGATTCTATTAAAGACCTTTGGAGCACCATTTCTATATGTCCTGGAACGTGTACCACGTCTATTTTCCCACATGGTTCACAAATCCTCTCGAGAAATTTCAAGATTTTCAACTCGATTTTTCTCAAATTCCAAAATTATTTCAGATATCCCACTAAGCGTGCTCCATTAGGAGTACCTAGGACTATCATACCTATATAGCGTGATATGTGTACCACGCACCATTTTTCCATACTGACCACATCCAATATTGTCAATTTTAGAAAATTTTCAAAAAACTCACTTTTTCAAAAAATAATTAAAATTATTTGGAAATTATTTCACCTATTCCACTATTATAGATCTATTAAAGACCCTTTGGAGCACCATTTCTATATGTCCTGGAACGTGTACCACGTCTATTTTCCCACATGGTTCACAAATCCTCTCGAGAAATTTCAAGATTTTCAACTCGATTTTTCTCAAATTCCAAAATTATTTCAGATATCCCACTAAGCGTGCTCCATTAGGAGTACCTAGGACTATCATACCTATATAGCGTGATATGTGTACCACGCACCATTTTTCCATACTGACCACATCCAATATTGTCAATTTTAGAAAATTTTCAAAAAACTCACTTTTTCAAAAAATAATTAAAATTATTTGGAAATTATTTCACCTATTCCACTATTATAGATCTATTAAAGACCCTTTGGAGCACCATTTCTATATGTCCTGGAACGTGTACCACGTCTATTTTCCCACATGGTTCACAAATCCTCTCGAGAAATTTCAAGATTTTCAACTCGATTTTTCTCAAATTCCAAAATTATTTCAGATATCCCACTAAGCGTGCTCCATTAGGAGTACCTAGGACTATCATACCTATATAGCGTGATATGTGTACCACGCACCATTTTTCCATACTGACCACATCCAATATTGTCAATTTTAGAAAATTTTCAAAAAACTCACTTTTTCAAAAAATAATTAAAATTATTTGGAAATTATTTCACCTATTCCACTATTATAGATCTATTAAAGACCCTTTGGAGCACCATTTCTATATGTCCTGGAACGTGTACCACGTCTATTTTCCCACATGGTTCACAAATCCTCTCGAGAAATTTCAAGATTTTCAACTCGATTTTTCTCAAATTCCAAAATTATTTCAGATATCCCACTAAGCGTGCTCCATTAGGAGTACCTAGGACTATCATACCTATATAGCGTGATATGTGTACCACGCACCATTTTTCCATACTGACCACATCCAATATTGTCAATTTTAGAAAATTTTCAAAAAACTCACTTTTTCAAAAAATAATTAAAATTATTTGGAAATTATTTCACCTATTCCACTATTATAGATCTATTAAAGACCCTTTGGAGCACCATTTCTATATGTCCTGGAACGTGTACCACGTCTATTTTCCCACATGGTTCACAAATCCTCTCGAGAAATTTCAAGATTTTCAACTCGATTTTTCTCAAATTCCAAAATTATTTCAGATATCCCACTAAGCGTGCTCCATTAGGAGTACCTAGGACTATCATACCTATATAGCGTGATATGTGTACCACGCACCATTTTTCCATACTGACCACATCCAATATTGTCAATTTTAGAAAATTTTCAAAAAACTCACTTTTTCAAAAAATAATTAAAATTATTTGGAAATTATTTCACCTATTCCACTATTATAGATCTATTAAAGACCCTTTGGAGCACCATTTCTATATGTCCTGGAACGTGTACCACGTCTATTTTCCCACATGGTTCACAAATCCTCTCGAGAAATTTCAAGATTTTCAACTCGATTTTTCTCAAATTCCAAAATTATTTCAGATATCCCACTAAGCGTGCTCCATTAGGAGTACCTAGGACTATCATACCTATATAGCGTGATATGTGTACCACGCACCATTTTTCCATACTGACCACATCCAATATTGTCAATTTTAGAAAATTTTCAAAAAACTCACTTTTTCAAAAAATAATTAAAATTATTTGGAAATTATTTCACCTATTCCACTATTATAGATCTATTAAAGACCCTTTGGAGCACCATTTCTATATGTCCTGGAACGTGTACCACGTCTATTTTCCCACATGGTTCACAAATCCTCTCGAGAAATTTCAAGATTTTCAACTCGATTTTTCTCAAATTCCAAAATTATTTCAGATATCCCACTAAGCGTGCTCCATTAGGAGTACCTAGGACTATCATACCTATATAGCGTGATATGTGTACCACGCACCATTTTTCCATACTGACCACATCCAATATTGTCAATTTTAGAAAATTTTCAAAAAACTCACTTTTTCAAAAAATAATTAAAATTATTTGGAAATTATTTCACCTATTCCACTATTATAGATCTATTAAAGACCCTTTGGAGCACCATTTCTATATGTCCTGGAACGTGTACCACGTCTATTTTCCCACATGGTTCACAAATCCTCTCGAGAAATTTCAAGATTTTCAACTCGATTTTTCTCAAATTCCAAAATTATTTCAGATATCCCACTAAGCGTGCTCCATTAGGAGTACCTAGGACTATCATACCTATATAGCGTGATATGTGTACCACGCACCATTTTTCCATACTGACCACATCCAATATTGTCAATTTTAGAAAATTTTCAAAAAACTCACTTTTTCAAAAAATAATTAAAATTATTTGGAAATTATTTCACCTATTCCACTATTATAGATCTATTAAAGACCCTTTGGAGCACCATTTCTATATGTCCTGGAACGTGTACCACGTCTATTTTCCCACATGGTTCACAAATCCTCTCGAGAAATTTCAAGATTTTCAACTCGATTTTTCTCAAATTCCAAAATTATTTCAGATATCCCACTAAGCGTGCTCCATTAGGAGTACCTAGGACTATCATACCTATATAGCGTGATATGTGTACCACGCACCATTTTTCCATACTGACCACATCCAATATTGTCAATTTTAGAAAATTTTCAAAAAACTCACTTTTTCAAAAAATAATTAAAATTATTTGGAAATTATTTCACCTATTCCACTATTATAGATCTATTAAAGACCCTTTGGAGCACCATTTCTATATGTCCTGGAACGTGTACCACGTCTATTTTTCCCACATGGTTCACAAATCCTCTCGAGAAATTTCAAGATTTTCAACTCGATTTTTCTCAAATTCCAAAATTATTTCAGATATCCCACTAAGCGTGCTCCATTAGGAGTACCTAGGACTATCATACCTATATAGCGTGATATGTGTACCACGCACCATTTTTCCATACTGACCACATCCAATATTGTCAATTTTAGAAAATTTTCAAAAAACTCACTTTTTCAAAAAATAATTAAAATTATTTGGAAATTATTTCACCTATTCCACTATTATAGATCTATTAAAGACCCTTTGGAGCACCATTTCTATATGTCCTGGAACGTGTACCACTTCTATTTTCCCACATGGTTCACAAATCCTCTCGAGAAATTTCAAGATTTTCAACTCGATTTTTCTCAAATTCCAAAATTATTTCAGATATCCCACTAAGCGTGCTCCATTAGGAGTACCTAGGACTATCATACCTATATAGCGTGATATGTGTACCACGCACCATTTTTCCATACTGACCACATCCAATATTGTCAATTTTAGAAAATTTTCAAAAAACTCACTTTTTCAAAAAATAATTAAAATTATTTGGAAATTATTTCACCTATTCCACTATTATAGATCTATTAAAGACCCTTTGGAGCACCATTTCTATATGTCCTGGAACGTGTACCACGTCTATTTTCCCACATGGTTCACAAATCCTCTCGAGAAATTTCAAGATTTTCAACTCGATTTTTCTCAAATTCCAAAATTATTTCAGATATCCCACTAAGCGTGCTCCATTAGGAGTACCTAGGACTATCATACCTATATAGCGTGATATGTGTACCACGCACCATTTTTCCATACTGACCACATCCAATATTGTCAATTTTAGAAAATTTTCAAAAAACTCACTTTTTCAAAAAATAATTAAAATTATTTGGAAATTATTTCACCTATTCCACTATTATAGATCTATTAAAGACCCTTTGGAGCACCATTTCTATATGTCCTGGAACGTGTACCACGTCTATTTTCCCACATGGTTCACAAATCCTCTCGAGAAATTTCAAGATTTTCAACTCGATTTTTCTCAAATTCCAAAATTATTTCAGATATCCCACTAAGCGTGCTCCATTAGGAGTACCTAGGACTATCATACCTATATAGCGTGATATGTGTACCACGCACCATTTTTCCATACTGACCACATCCAATTTTGTCAATTTTAGAAAATTTTCAAAAAACTCACTTTTTCAAAAATAATTAAAATTATTTGGAAATTATTTCACCTATTCCACTATTATAGATCTATTAAAGACCCTTTGGAGCACCATTTCTATATGTCCTGGAACGTGTACCACGTCTATTTTCCCACATGGTTCACAAATCCTCTCGAGAAATTTCAAGATTTTCAACTCGATTTTTCTCAAATTCCAAAATTATTTCAGATATCCCACTAAGCGTGCTCCATTAGGAGTACCTAGGACTATCATACCTATATAGCGTGATATGTGTACCACGCACCATTTTTCCATACTGACCACATCCAATATTGTCAATTTTAGAAAATTTTCAAAAAACTCACTTTTTCAAAAAATAATTAAAATTATTTGGAAATTATTTCACCTATTCCACTATTATAGATCTATTAAAGACCCTTTGGAGCACCATTTCTATATGTCCTGGAACGTGTACCACGTCTATTTTCCCACATGGTTCACAAATCCTCTCGAGAAATTTCAAGATTTTCAACTCGATTTTTCTCAAATTCCAAAATTATTTCAGATATCCCACTAAGCGTGCTCCATTAGGAGTACCTAGGACTATCATACCTATATAGCGTGATATGTGTACCACGCACCATTTTTCCATACTGACCACATCCAATATTGTCAATTTTAGAAAATTTTCAAAAAACTCACTTTTTCAAAAAATAATTAAAATTATTTGGAAATTATTTCACCTATTCCACTATTATAGATCTATTAAAGACCCTTTGGAGCACCATTTCTATATGTCCTGGAACGTGTACCACGTCTATTTTCCCACATGGTTCACAAATCCTCTCGAGAAATTTCAAGATTTTCAACTCGATTTTTCTCAAATTCCAAAATTATTTCAGATATCCCACTAAGCGTGCTCCATTAGGAGTACCTAGGACTATCATACCTATATAGCGTGATATGTGTACCACGCACCATTTTTCCATACTGACCACATCCAATATTGTCAATTTTAGAAAATTTTCAAAAAACTCACTTTTTCAAAAAATAATTAAAATTATTTGGAAATTATTTCACCTATTCCACTATTATAGATCTATTAAAGACCCTTTGGAGCACCATTTCTATATGTCCTGGAACGTGTACCACGTCTATTTTCCCACATGGTTCACAAATCCTCTCGAGAAATTTCAAGATTTTCAACTCGATTTTTCTCAAATTCCAAAATTATTTCAGATATCCCACTAAGCGTGCTCCATTAGGAGTACCTAGGACTATCATACCTATATAGCGTGATATGTGTACCACGCACCATTTTTCCATACTGACCACATCCAATATTGTCAATTTTAGAAAATTTTCAAAAAACTCACTTTTTCAAAAAATAATTAAAATTATTTGGAAATTATTTCACCTATTCCACTATTATAGATCTATTAAAGACCCTTTGGAGCACCATTTCTATATGTCCTGGAACGTGTACCACGTCTATTTTTCCCACATGGTTCACAAATCCTCTCGAGAAATTTCAAGATTTTCAACTCGATTTTTCTCAAATTCCAAAATTATTTCAGATATCCCACTAAGCGTGCTCCATTAGGAGTACCTAGGACTATCATACCTATATAGCGTGATATGTGTACCACGCACCATTTTTCCATACTGACCACATCCAATATTGTCAATTTTAGAAAATTTTCAAAAAACTCACTTTTTCAAAAAATAATTAAAATTATTTGGAAATTATTTCACCTATTCCACTATTATAGATCTATTAAAGACCCTTTGGAGCACCATTTCTATATGTCCTGGAACGTGTACCACGTCTATTTTCCCACATGGTTCACAAATCCTCTCGAGAAATTTCAAGATTTTCAACTCGATTTTTCTCAAATTCCAAAATTATTTCAGATATCCCACTAAGCGTGCTCCATTAGGAGTACCTAGGACTATCATACCTATATAGCGTGATATGTGTACCACGCACCATTTTTCCATACTGACCAATCCTTCCAAAAAATGTTAAATAATTTGATATATTTTAAAAGAGCGATATATTGCATACCAATTATATTTTTGGTAGTTTGTTGTCATGGACCAATGACTAGCACCTTGGAGAGCCATTTCCATGATATAAATGTTTGGAACATGGTTCCTGTTGCTCACATTGTCCATTTTAGTACACTAGTCATTTTAAGAAATTCTGTTAAATGCTTAACAGCGCGCTGTTAACTGCAAAATCAGCTCTGTTAAAAAATGTGGTTTTTGTCTTTGCTAGTTAAATACGTATTTATCTTCACATACATACTTTAAGGTGGCTTCTTATATGATCTCTCTTTAGCACCAGTAATAATAATAATAACATATGTGTGAATTTTAAATGGTTAGAAATATTTAAACATTTCTTTCCTCCATGGACAGATAACTCCGCCATATTTAGTCTGAATATTTTCTCACTGAAATCTGTTCAGAATTATTAACCAATTTAAGGCTGAAATTCCAACTTATTAAATTTTTTAGAAGTTAAGAACTGCATCTTCAACTTTTTAACGGTTAGAGATATTTAAAAGTGATTTCTTCTGTTAAAAAATATCTCTTTAAACTTTAGTCTGAATTTTATTTCATTAGAATCAATTAAGAATTTATTGAAATTATTATAACCAAACTTCGACTTATAGTTTTTAATGCAACAAAATTTCGGGTGTTTCAAATGAAAGAAGTGCTTAACTGACAAAACCAAATTCGTATTAAAGTATTTATCAATTCAAAGTTTACATCTGTAGCTTTCTTTTGGTTCTAATATTTTTATAACCTTTTGACCCTCAAAAGTTTTATTCTGTTAAATTGCAGTTTGCGAAAATTATATGTAAAATTCTATAACTTATTAAAGAGTAAATATATTTAATTTATTTATTTATTTATTTATTTATTTATTTATTTATTTATTTATTTATTTTTCTTTGGATAAATAGAAAATTATTGAGCTTTTGTCTGAATTTTATTTCACTAAAATTTTTTCAGACATAATTGAGAAATTTAAGGTTCAAATTCAAGCAACTTAAATTTTTGTAATGCAGAAAAATGTTTCCATTGAGATGGGAAAAGTATTCAACAGACAAGTTAATATTGGCGGAAGAGTATATATGGAATTAAAGCGAACACTTAAAGCTTTCAATTGGATATACCATTTTTTTAACCTTTTGACCTTTAAATGTTGTATTCCACTTAAGTTTAAATTTCTGAAAAATATATAACATAAAAAAATGCAATAACAAAAAAACGTATAATTTTGGGAGACCAAATATACCATTTTTGAAAGATTAAAGTCCTGCCAATTTGATAGAAAAAAACTACTTAATTATCGTTAAAAGTTCTTGTGTAATGACAATTTAAATATAAAATTTTAACAATATAAAATAACATGCCACGCCCACAATATATATGTTATTTGTATCCAAATGTTTGCCTTATATAATTTCAATATCTTTAATATCAAATAACCTTAAACCTTTTCTCTAGATCCTGATCCTTTAAAATTCTTTTATCCTAATCATTTAAAGCATTTTTTCAATTACAAAATATTTTTAACTTTATTTTCTAAATTTAATTTAAATTAAATTAATTTTTTTAATTAAACATATTTAAAATATATTTATTCAATTTAAAATCTCCCATAGTTTGACCTAATTTGCACCTTTTTTTTCTGTTACTCCATAGAAAAGGCAATTAATCCTAATAATCTGTTATTTTTTCTTCTGGATTTAAAAATAATGACAAAACCACAAATGTGTTAATATTACAACAAATGTTTTTTTATAAAAAATATATATTTAAAAAAAAAAAAGCTAATTTTATTGTTTGTTAAAATGTTTTGTTTTTCTATAAATTTTAACTTTTATGTTGTTTTTAATTAGTTTGAGAATGTGAACAATTTTTTTGTTTAAATATTTTTATCAAAATATTTTTTTATTAAATTTTAATTAAATAAAAAATTTTAGTAAAACAATTGAATTAAAAAAAATGTCATGTAAATATGAAATTTAATTTGAAAAAATATGAAAAGCTAATAAAGCTGTATTTGAAATAGAAAAATGTGAGGTTAAGAACGGAAGAATGGAAAAATATGTTGTTACAAGCAAAATATGATTTTAGAAATCTAAAAAAAGTAAATTATATTCAAGAGGCTATGAAAAGTCAACGGTGGCTTAGAATTGGTAGTTTTCAAAAATAGATTTTTTATATTCAAATTTAATTCGAGATCCCAAATATAAAAATATATAAATTGCATAATTATCTTGTGGTTGCAAAAAGAAGAAGTTTAGTACTCGGTATATTCTGGGACTAATATATTATTGAAATATTTATAAGTCTATATATTGACAGAGATCAAAGATATATAATTTTGAAAAAAATTCTTACCTACACTGAACTAAGAAAGGTGGTAAATATAACGAAAATAGATGTAGAATTTAAGAAAATTAGGTTAATTATCAGCCAACGAAACCTTTATTCATCATAACGAAAAATTTCATTAAGTTTTCGTAAATTCTACGAAAAATCGTCAATATGACTTTTTGAATTCGTTAATAAAAATGTGGTTAATTTGAATAAATATTATTTAATTTGAATACTACATTGTTTAAATTGATAAAATAAATTCTTTATATTGATGAATATTATTTAGTTTCAATACCATATTTAAGTTAAATTTACAAAGTTTTATTTAACTGAGGAAAGAATTACGTTAAATAATAATATATTAATACATAAACTATTAAGGACCAAAGAAAGGAGAAATCCCCATACAAGGCAAATACTTTTTTTGGAATGACTTCCTCCAGAAACTGTTTTACTGAACGAAATGTAAGGCGGATAGGATCAGGGGAGATTATGGAATATCTATTGATCTACTACAGCGAGAATTTGGTCCCAATAACATTTTTTTAATACACGTCAATTTGTAATTTGTGAAATTTCTTTCGAGATCTAGGATTGATGTCAAACGATGGTGTTGAGCCGACCAGCATATATTTCTGATGAAAAGTAACTTACATGTTTGTTGATCTGCTAATCTTCCATTTGAATTTTCATGAATTTATGCAAATATTCCTTATATTCCAATCGTATTTATTAGAATGTTCTTTATTTCCAAATTCAGATGGAGAGAGGACATATATGGTTTTGAAAATGGGACATTCGATTAATGAAATAATGAAATATATACCACATTTTCAAATGTTTCCATTGGATGTGAAGTAATTATTTGGGAATAAATAATTATAATAAATAAATAATAATAATATATCATTTCTATATCCAGATTTCTAAACGATACCGAAGACTTATACTGTTGAAATCATTTTAAGAAATTTAAAAAAAAATATTTTTGAACTGTAGCAACATCTTCAGAGTCTTCTCTCCTTTTTTTCCTTTGGAAATGGTGTGCAAAAACAAATTTTTATTAGTTCATTTTTTTAATTTTCATATTTTTCATCAATTGACTTCAAAAAAAAGAAGAGAATTAAAAAAAATACACATTTGTATATGTTATAATATCTATGTGGAAGTGCAGAATATAAACATGTTAAACATGAACAACAATACATATAAACAAACATAATAAAATGAAAGGGAAAGAAAAACAACAAAAATTTTAACACAAATTTTCACATGTTGTTGAATTGAAAACAAGTCAGGCAATTGAAACATGTTTTTTTTGTTCTTTTATTAAAAAAAACTAACACACATATACATAAACATATTGTAAAAGTATTGGAATAACTCCTTCATAAACGATAACAACAAACAATACTCATATTCATACATATACATAAACAATATTTTCAATATCGTGTTCAGGGAAACAGGAAGTTTGCATTTTTATGATAAAAAAAAGTTCAGTTTTCAATTTATTGAGTTTTTGTTGTTTTCTTCTTTTTTTCTAACAAAAAATGTCATTAAACTTTAATTTTAATTATTAAATTTTATTTAAAATTCTATTTTGTTAAACTTTTAATTTATTTTAAATATTTTGTTTAGATCAATATTTTTATTATTTTATTTTATAGTTTTTTTTATATCGGCATTTTTTCTACCCTCCACCATGATAAGTGGTGAGGGAAAGTATATTATTTAAGTCAATCGGAATCATATAGGAGACTATTTTAGTATATATTATTCGATTTAGTTATATCAGACTGCCCTTCCGTCGGTCCATAGGTCTATCTGTTGGTCGCTCTGTATTTTGAAAATATTCTTTTAGCAAGAGAAATTGTCGAAGTGGTGAAGGAGATTTTAATTAATTTTGATTTCCCGAATTCACTTGTGAAATCGTAAAGTATAAATAGAATTGAAGAAAATCATTATCTGAGTCTATTAAGTTATAACAGACTGTCCTTCCGTCCGTACATCAGTCTATCTGATGATTAGTCTGTGTATTGGAAACATTCTCATGGCCAGATTAAAATCAGCAATATCGGTCCAATAACAAAAAAACATTTTAAGGCTGATATTTGAGATAATTTTAAAAACAACATATTATATATATTTAATATCTATTGCAAACATTCTTATGGCCAAAGTAATTGTCCAAATTAAATTAAAGCAGATTATTACTTATTGTCCTAAGCAGTTTCCCATTAAAAAATCAGCATATTGGTCCAAAAACAAGCAAGTTATAAACCAAAATCTGAGATAACCTCAAAATGAGAAAAAACTAATTTTCTTTTAACAAAAAGTAGTTGAATTTAGGGAGCCTGTATGTGTAACTTATTGTTGTTGTATGGAGTTATATAGTGTAGGGTATCTACAATCCATCTTCATCTATATATAGCTTCCTAACTTTCTTCTTCCTCGTTTTTTTTTCGGTTTCCGAAAATGCTGGTGGCTTCTCACTTTTTTCAATTGTTTTATTTTAATGAATACTTGAATGATTTTCTAAAACTATAAACTACACTTATAATCATAAACTTTTAATCAACAACATGAAAATAGAAACAACAAAAACAAAAACCAACAAAAAAGAAAGAGAAAATTTCAATCTTTTCTGACCATAAGCTGGAAATGGTTTTTAACATAAAATTTTCTATATATTTTTGTGTTGTGTTCATAGATATAAGTGTTTGTATGTGTGCATTTACGAAAGAGGACTAACTAAAAGTTATTTTTCAAAAGGAACCTAAAAACCAAAATTCCAAAATAAATTTCCAGCTATTACCTTTTTTCAAAATGTTGGGTTATGTAAAAAGTATTTCGCAGATACTTTTTTATTTATTCACTTAAAAATGCAAAAAAAATTAGTTTCAGATACATATTAGACAATATCTCCAATTTCTAATGCCTGATTTAGAATTTAATAAAATAGAAAATACCTTTTTCTCTAACCCAATAGATTTTGTTCTAAAACTACTTTAATAGGCGGTTTTTTCTTACTCTAAATTTATAGCAAAAAGTATGTGCAAGTTTTTTTTTCTAATTTTCTCGAAGTGCTTGGTATATGTATGTATAAGTGAATATGTGTATGAGTGTGTGAATTTTTGTATTTTAATAAATAAATTTCTTCTATTTTTAGTGTTCTAAATTTTTAGTTAAACAGGTTCAAGGCGAAAGTTTTCTATATATTTTCACTTCACTTTTTTCAAACTTCACAGAACATTTTTTCGAAAAAGGGAAAAAAATACTAAAATACTGTGGTATTGGATCTTAAATTGGAAGGATTGTAGAATCACTTATGTATAAAAACTTGAAAAAACTAAAATTTTTGACTTTAAGCAGGAATTGGAATATTGTAGCGAATGAATAGAAAAAATTTCATTTTTCAGATAAATTTTTGAAAACGAAATTAATATTCACACTTATTTGAATTTTCAACGAATAAAATTAAATTTTATTATTTACATTTCATTATTCTAAATTTAATATTACTCATACGCAAACGAATATAATAATTATTATTAATCATACGTGCCCTGGTAAGCACACTAGTAATTTTAGTTAATAACTTTGTATTTCCTAAACTATTGATCGCATAAAATTAATGCCTTAGAAGAAGTTGTAGGTTAGGTCATAGGCTTTAAGAAAATATAGCATTAAGCTTCCTCTTCTTCAATATATAATAAGTTTTAGAATATCAAAGATGGTCTCTGCATCTTTTGACATGCCAAGCGTTTAACGCAAATAAAATTAGACAACCTTCGCAGACTGTAGATTCAAAGTTTTTATTTTTATTGCTTTGGTTTTGTTTAGAAACAATAACCAACATATTTTTATAATTTTCAACCTTCTTAATTTGACAACATTAATATTAATCATTCGCAATGATATTTATTACATTACTATTAATCATACGTTCGACAGTATGTTTAAAGGTGATTTATAGTTTATAGATCTATATATTCCAAACAATTGGTCCAATACAATTGCAATATATGAAAAAAATGTAGAGAAGGACTCAACCTCTCAGAGTACATATTGTGCAGATATCTGGCAATACCATGAAACAAGCTTTCTTAGATATATTTTATATCATAATTCGCCAAAATATGTTTAAGAGCTTTTCAGTTTCTTAAATCAAATTTGATTTCAATATATATTTTTTTTTTTAATTTTTTCATAAAAATTAAATAAATTAAACAATTAATAAAATTTGGCTACAATAACATTATTCATACGCTGTGGTGTTTATTATATAAATATTAATCATACGTCTTGTTTGTTTAAATATAGCTTTTTTTGCTTAAAAAGCTATAACTTTTAAACTGTTGATTATATAATTGGTTACCTTGAGCAAAATATCGATGGAGACATAGGCTTTCAAAATATGTATTTGATAGATGTTGGCAGCGTAAAATAAGTGGTTGTGTTTTTATTTTTATATTGATCATACGTATCGTAGTGTTTTTAAAGAATAATATAGAAGAGGTCTCAAGCTTTCAGAACATATATATTATATACATATGTTTCTTAACACAAGATAAAGTACAAGGTCTTTAAGTTAAACCATTTCAAAAATTAAGGATGTATTTTTCAGAGCTTTGGATTTCTATAATTTTTAAATTAACAACAATATGAAAAAATTTAAATTTTTAATATTAATCATAACGCTATGTTGCTTTAACAAATATTAATCATACGTTCCCCAAAGTGTTTAGGTGTGTGCACTTTCTTTGGGGCTTAAAAAATACTTAAATTATTTTGTTTGATTTAAAAAAAATCTTTTGGTTTTTCCTGGATCATGACTTTGAACTAAATATTTATTATTTTTTTTTTTTTCAATTTAATTTTTTTGTTATAATTTTTTTATTGCAAAATCTGTGAAATTAAGTAAAAGTTTTTTATTTAATTATTTTTATTGCTTTTTTAAGTTTTTCTTTCAATGTTTCTGACACTCTGTTGTTTGTATTGTGATTTTTTTTCATCTTTTTCCTTTTGTTTAAATTTTCATGCACTTATAACACTCGGCTGGAAGTTACAATATTTTTTTGTTTCATTTTCGCTTTCTCCGTTTCTACAATTTCTGGGTGTATTTTTCATAAAACAATTTATACACTTCCTTTGTAGTTTTTCTTCTTCTTTTTTCATTTCGAATTTTTTTCTGAAGTTTCCGCTTTTTTTTTTGTATTGTTGTTTTTAGATTTATTTTTAGTAGGAAAAGAAAGGAAAAGAAAAAGAAATGATTGTATTGTTGAGGCCCAGCAGAGGGTATTTTTTGTTATCTTTATCTGTTCTCATTAGTAGACAATTTCACTTTTCAGTGATTTGTTATTACTTTTTGGTATTTTCTTATAATTTATTTTAAGAATTTTCTTTTCTTTTTTTCTTTATTTTAATATCATAAGAGAGGTGTGTTTAATGACGGTTTTTGTAGTCCTCATCATCAGCATCTCATGAATTTCATATTTTCCTCCACTTTTTTTATTTAACTTTAAACTTTGTAATTGAAAAAAAGGAAGTTATTTCTTTAAATCATAAAAAATGTTTCCATTTCATTTAATAACAATTAAATGATACAGCATAATATACAGAATTTAATCAAAGTTTTATTTTGATGAAATATCTGAAAAAATGTTAATTGCTTTCGATTTTATTTAGGAAGTAAATTTCATTTATTTCATGCTTAATTTCATTTCAATAATATTACTCATACGCTTTGATATTTTTAATATTGAAATCAATCATACGTCCCCTAGTATAAACAATGACATGTCCACTATATTCAATTCAGGTACATAAATATTAATCATACGTTATAGTGTCAAATATAAATATAAATATTAATCATACGTTTCGTGTGTAATTAAGTTAATAATTAACTTTTTAAATGTATAACTTCTTACTATGGATCTTATAAAACTATTATCTATAAGAGAAGTTGAAGAGGAGATCTAGGGTTCCAAAAAATGTGTATTGTAATTACTGAGTTGCCATACAAGATGCGCTACAGAGTAGCAAATTAACAAACTTCAATCTGAAAATATCTAGTTTTTATCATACGTCCATATCTTTTAAACTATTGAATGCATAATAATTATGTCTATTAGAGAGATATAGAGGCAGTCTAAATCTTTTAAAATATGTTACCTCTAATGAGTTTGGGGCTAACACAAAATTAGCAACAGTGTGTCAAAGTTTAGGACCTCATATATGATATTTATTTAAGTATCTACAAATCTTACAAACTGAAGCCGATTTTTGCTATAAATAACTAGTAGAAAAAACTAGATTTATATAATTTTAATAGATTCCTATAACCACATAATTTCACAATATTGTATCATGTAAATGGTTTATGTCTTCGCTAAACTCTAAGCACTAGAATGAATTTTATTAAGAAAAATATTTTTGTTTAAACTACTTTGCTTAATTTTTCACAAAATCGTATAGATAAAGAATATTGTGATTTTAGTTTCTATCATTATATAGATAAGATATTAAGTTTTAGTTACACCAAATTTATTTATATATCGTTTACTTAGCATTTTGGTGAATTTTTTGAACATAAAAAATATTAACAAAACTATTTTTTTCGGTTACACATTTTCCTTTTTAATTTACTTCAATCTAAAAGAATATTTGAAGTTTTAATTGAGATCACCGATATTTTTTTTTTTAATTTGATTTAATAACATTAATGTTACTCATACGCTACATTTTTCTACAATTAATATTAATCATACGTCCCTAATGTTAATAATACATCATGTTTAGAAACAACAACAACTTTTTTAACAGTTGATTGTATATAATAAATGTCTAAGAAAAAGTTGTAGAGGAGGACCTAAGCGTACAGAACATACTCTTAGTAGTAATGATAATGCCATAAAAGAGCAGTTCTAGGGTGGCAAAGTTAAAAATCTCAAATGTAACGTTTTACCAAATTAATGCTGTTTTTAACAGACTGCTCTAATTAAAGTATTCTTTCCATTATAACATTAATATTAATATTATATTTATTAGTTTTGCTTTAATTTTTCCTCTCAGTAAATTTCCATTATCTAATTCTTACTTATTTGTTTTTTATAGAAAAAAAACTTTTCTCCTCTTCAAGAGGAGAAAAGAGAAAATATAAAATGCTAAATATTACTTTGTTAACATATTGCGACATATTTTTAATTAACAAAATTAAACTTGTTTCTTTCTTACTTTCTTTCTCTTCCATTTAATAACTTTCTCTCTCAAACAAAAAAATAAAAAAGTCCAAAAATAAAATTAAGGAAACTTTTAACAGGTTCCGCCTGCAAATATAAAAAACATAACATTTTTCCGGTTCGTATACAGATTTTCTATCGTAACTTTAACTTTCTTTAAT
>PYHX02000467.1:8314959-8509303 GCA_004302925.2 Cochliomyia hominivorax | reverse complement strand
TTTTGGTTGGGAACATACTACTTTTTTAATCTTAAATTTTCGCTATAAAGAAAGTTTGTTTAAAAGTTTTGTTTTTTTTAAAATATGTTGTGCTTTTCAAGTCCTTCGAAAGCTTTCAAATTTGAAAATTGGCTTTTTAAATGAGTATATAGCTTTTTAGTGAGAAGCTTTTTGAAATAATTTAAGGAAAAATATAACTATCATTTTGTTTTCAAAAAATCTTTCTATAAAAACTTAAAGTTTTCATTCTTGAATCTTTGCTATATAAAAGTAATAAAAAGTATTGTTTCAAAAGCTTTTCAAAAATATGTAAACAGTTATTTTACAGCTCTTAAAAAGTTTTTTTTAAGCATTTTAGAAATTGGCTTTTTAAATAAGTATTAAGCTTTTTTATGTCTTTTAAAAATCTCTTTAGAGTAAGCGTTTTTTGAATAAAGCTTTTAAGCTTTACACAAAAAAAAAAAAAAAAAAAAAACAATTTTAAATTATTTTTAGCAAGAAACATTTTAAGGTACTTTTTGGAGAAAGCTTTATAAAGAATTTTTTAGTAAGAAATTTTGAAATATGAAAATAGATTTTCAAACTTTTTGGCAACAAGCTTTTGTAAAGCTTTCAATTCAAAGTTTATATAAAATTTTTGTAGTAGAAGAAGAAGTTTTAAAATCTTTCTTTCCAAAGCCTTTTTTAGGAAAAAAGTATTTATTAAAGTTATTCAGCAGTAAGCTTTTTCAAAAAGAAGCTTTCTTATCAAGAAACTTTTAAAACTTTTCTTTGTTAAATTTTTAAGTGAAAATTTTTCTAAAAAAATTCGCCAATAAAACTTTTGAACTCTTTTCATATAAAAGAATATATAAAAAATTAATAAAATATTATTAAAAGCTTTAGAGAAAGCTTTATTATAAGGTAAGATTTCCAAATGTAAAGTTATTTGACCTAAACTTGAATGTTAATAAACTTGAATGTTAAAAATAATTATCCTAACAAAATGTGTTCTTTTGATCGTTTAGAGTTTTTTTAGTGTTCAAAATATACAGTTTTCAAGGAAGCTTTTTCCTTCTTAGAGGTGTTGTTTTTTAATTTTACACGGTTTTTTCAAACATTTCATTTAAAAGCTTTTTAATGAAACTTTATTTTAATATTTTAATTAATTGAAACTATTGTAAACGACTTTTATTTTTAGTGGTTAAATTCTAATTATTTGCATGAAGCTTTTAAATCAATATTTTTAATTTCTGTTAAAAACATTTCTGTTTTAAAAAAATTCTAAGATACAGTTTTCTTATTTAGATGATGTTTAGTTTATTTTCTAAAAATGTATCATGTCGAGGGAGAATATGGTCCATTTAAAAATTCAACACTTCAAACTTCGAATTTTCTGTCATTTATAGTTAAAACTCACACCTTTGTTTATTTTATCTTTAAATGTTTTGTTTATTTTACTAAGACAGTTTTTAAAAAAATCTATCAAAAAAAAAAATTTAATTTTTAATTTTTCAAAATTTTTGAATTTCACAACAAAAGTTTTCTTAAATTTTCTTTGATTTCAGCTTCATTGACATAAACTAATGTGGAAGCTTTATATTTACAAATTATTACAACAAAAAGTTTATAAATTAAAGTTTTTGCAAATAGAAAATGTTAATTTCCCAAGGGGTTATACTAAACAAATGACCTAAACTAGTTTAATAATTTTAGTACGCAACACACATTTTAAAAATAAAATCTTAAATGGTTTAAAAAATATGTATAGTTTTAATCCTAGTGATAAAATTTTGACCCTCTTTTTAATCAGATTAAGAGGACACATTATTAAATTTCCTACGTTCCTCTCTTGGCACAAATTTGTTTAACATTAATCACAATAACTCATGAAGTCTTGTTTTGCAAAGTAACTTTGGCTGCTTCTTCAAACATATAAAAATGTTTGATTTAAAAATATTTCTTTTAATGAAAAAAAATTGTGTTAAACATTTTTAACGATCTCAACAGATCCTTTTGAAAATGCTTTAAATTGCCTTTATCATGTGGGTCAGGAAAAAATTATGTTTTAATGCAGAATAGTTTAAAATTTTAGTACGCAGATAAATACTCAGTCAACTCTAATAACGACGCTTAATAACGACGCTAAACACTGTTTTACTCCCTAAAGTATGCTTTATCCTTTTACTTTCCTTAAGCGCTAAACTATAGACAAAAATATATTGTGCAAAAAAAACCGTAGTATATATTTAGGCTTAATACTTGTTTTGCAAACAGTGAAAACAGGTGCTGGCAGTTTTCAACACTAAAAGTGAAATAAAAGCAAAAGAAGTAACAACACACAACTTTACAGAAAGTAACTGCAGTTTATGTTACAATTCCATTTTGTTTCACTTCATTGTTAATTCCCCCAGGGATTTAATTTTGTTGTTGTTGTTATTGTCACATAAAAAAAACTGTCAACTTTACTTAACTTCATATAGAAAAAAATTTACACTCTTCCTTTGCTGGAAAAAAGGATTTTTTATTGTTAAAATTTTACTCACCTTCACCATTTTTCTTTTACTCTGTTTTTTTTTTTTTTAATTTTATTTTTATTTTATTTTTTGCTGAAAATTAAAGTTTATTTTTTATTTTTATACTGAAGTTTATTGTTTTAAGTAGAAAAGTTGAAATTAAGTTTTTTTCTGTTTTTCACATTTTATTTATTTTCTTTCCTGTTGTTTTGTGTGTGTTTTTCAGTTTTTATGTTAATTAAACGCAAAACAAAACCGAAGGAACTGTTGTATACTGTTAGGCGTTGACACCAATACCGTAGTAATTATGTTTTCTCCTTGACAAAAATAAATATATTAGAAACTATTTAAATGTTTAGAAATTTTACAAAATTAAGGGAAAGAAAGACAAAAGTTTTCATTCTCAGCCACAAAACAAATTCGAAAAACTTTTGAAAGTCCTTAAAATTATGTCAAAGAAAGCTACAAAAAAATTTGTGCGTCTGAAAACAACCTCTCTTTACAGCTTTTGAAAAAAGCTTTAATGAAGCTTTTAAAGTGTTTTAGTATAAATTTTATATTAAGGAACAGCGTGTTTATTAATTGGCAGAAAATGCCTTCAAAATAGCTTTTTATTTCAAGTACTTTTACCAAAATTTTAATATAGATATTTTGCAATTTGCTTAATAATAAACAGAAAGCTTTTTGAGCTTTCTATTTTTAAATATATTATTTTTAAAATAATTATTAACACTTCATATTTTTTAAGCTTTTTGAAAAAGCTTTTCTCACGAAGTCATAATTTATTATTATTAATTTCTCAAATAAAGAAATTGTCTTGGAAGAGTTTTTTCTGTATTACGTTCCGATTATTTTTTTAGATAATTAGAAACATTATACTATAGAGATCTTTATTAAAGTTGATATCTAAGAAAGCAACATTTTAATTTTTTTGTTCTTTTAATTTTTATGTAGAATATTTTCTAAAAAAATCAAAATTTCTTTGGCGAAAGGACTTTATTAAGAGGGTACGTGAAAGCTTTTTCCGCAATAGATATTTTAGAAAGTTTTATTTAAAGTTCTTTATTATGAGAGTTTTTATTAAAGATCTTTATTGATTAAAAAGTTTACTAACAAAAGCATAGTTTATTGAAAGCTTTTGACTGAAGATATAAAAAGATGGAAAGTCTTTTCGATAAATAATATTTATAGATAGTTGTTTTCTGAAAGAAAGTTATGTTTAAAGCTCTCCTTTTTAATTTTCAACAAAAGTGATTTGAAAAAACTTTTTTCGAGACACTTATTTCTTAAAAGATTTTTGTTCCTAAATGATTAATTATAATTAATTTTAATAAGCTTTTAAAGACTTTATTAAAAATTATTGCATAAAATCTTTAAGAAAACAATTTCCTATAAAGCTTTTTTTAAAGGCTTTTAATGAACTATGTTATAAACAAACTTTTTTCATATAAGCTCCTTAATAATTTCTGAAAAGCTTTGAAAATAATTTAAATAAAGCTCCTAAAAGATATTTTATTTGATGACTATTCTCTTAAAGGCTTTAAAGTAACTTTTTTCACGATCAATAGCTTGTTTATTAAGAGCTTTCAAAAATCATTTTCAAAATGCGATTTGATTAAAAATTATTTATTTATAGCTATAAGAAATTTGTTTAAAAACATATTTTATTAAAAACTTTGAAAATTCTTTTGTCCTTAATAAATTAAATATATTTTTCATTTCGATATTTTAAAAAACTTTTTTATAAAAACGTTTTAAAGAAAAATTTCCATAAAAGATGATAATTTTTTTTTTAATTAAAGCTTTCTCGATGTTATTTAAGCTTCGAAAATGTTTAAAAGTTTTAAAAAATATATTCATAAAGTTTAAAAAAACTTTGTTTAAAAATTTTAAACGGATATATTTTGGGAAAATGCTAATAATATATATTTTATTATTATTCAAATTCGGTATTTTGAAGGAAATGTCTAAGCTTTTAAAAAGGCTGTTTTTCCAAACATTTTGAAAAAGCCAATCTTTTAAAAGCTTTAAAAAATTTATTTTAAGTTCCTAAGGAGCTTTTTTTAAAGCCATAAGGTTAGGATAGAGTATATTTTATTAGAAAGTTTTAGGCTAATTTTATTCTTAAAAAGATTTTTTAAGATATAGCTTTGCCGAACTTTTAAATTGAATGTAGTTTCTTATTTTTTTTTTTCTAAAAACATAATTTTCTTCAAAACATAATTTTCTTCAAATTATATATCAAAATCTTTTACGTGCAGTATTCAGTAGGACTTAAACTATGAAAATTCAGCACTTATTCATCATCTTCAAAAGTCAGTTATGTTTTACATTTTCACATTTATTTAAATCAGATTAAATTTTCAAAAATTCAATTTTCTACAACAACAAATAACAGATTACATATATATATATATATATATATATATATATATATATATATATATATATATATATATATATATATATATATATATATATATATATATATATATATATATATATATATATCGAAATATATATGTATTTATGAATTCATGTATTTAATTTTGTAAATAAATTGCAATTATATAAAATAATCTATTCTTTCATATAAAATATGTTGCTGAAGGCAACAAATTATTACTTTTTGATTTTGTTTTGGTTAACAACTTATACGGCATACTTTGAGGCTGTTTAGATTTAATAATAAATAAGAGCATATTTGAAGGAGTTTTTATATTAATTTCTTCTACTCAAATGAATTTTACAAATTCTTAATAAAATTTTCACATGATTTAGTTATTTTCTAATATTTATAATTTATAATTTGAATTTTTGCAATTGAAATAATCAAGAAAAATTATTAATTTATAACTTTTAGTTTGATTTCTATTATTTTAATTAGAAATTTAATTGATTTAAGGGCTGTTAATATTTATATTAAATAAATTATCAACATCATCAGCATTATATGCAAGTGAAAGGATAATTTATTAAGACACATAAGATTATTTAGATTTTAAATACATTTGAAAAGGGGAAAATATTTAAAGAGTGAGATCGAAAAATTCTTAATAAATTCTTTTTATATAATTGAAATTATTACCATTCACTCTTCATTAACGTTTTTATAGTGCTTTCTGTCACTTTGCTCCATCAGGTAGAGCATCTCCGTTCTACCATTCTTTTGGACACCTGTCTTGTTCAACAAGAACTCAATTTCTATCCCCTGCCCAAAGCTGCTTTCGGGTCATAAACTTTTCTTCAGCATTCCCTCGAGCATCCGCAACAGAAAATGTTTGACCATGAAGTTGCGAAAAATCAGTCGAAACATACGCTTCATTATCCCTTATGCAACAAGAATATTTTTTATAAAACTTGACTTCAATTTCTGTATTATGTTTTTAGTCTTTAATATATATATTATATTTAATATATATATAATGCTATATTTTTGGCTCTTGAAATATCATGTGGGTCATTCGCTCCACTTTAACGAGATTTCCTATTAACGACAAGTTCTTCCTGTAACTATTTAACAACATTGTGAACAGTTTGACGGCAGACCTATGAATGATTGGCCAACTTTTTGTAGGACCTAGTTGGGTTATGTTGAAAATATTTAATAATTTTTTTCTGGTCACTCAATTTAATCAGATTTCTTTTTCATTTCCTTGACATGAAGCTGAATATTTACCTTGACTTTTTTAAGTTAATAATATTTCGATCTCAGTTCTTAGATAAAAATTTCTATACAATTATGAAGAAGATTTTCTTTATATATGTTTGTGTGTATATAGATAATATAGGAAGATAGAATATTAAATTACAGTTACTTAACTAAAATAATTAAATTAATTTTTAGGAGACTTTTATGCTTGAGTAAAATTATCCTTAAAGTAGGCAATTGTTTATGTAAATTTTAAAATTACCCTAAAGATAGGCAATTGTTTTTAATTTTTTTTTGGAAGGAAAAACTAAATTGTAATAAATTTATTAGTGAATAATTGAAAGAAGTCCAATTTAAATTATATGAAATTTTAAAGACTTTGATTTTGAAAGGTAATAATGTGCTATAGAAGCTTTTAAAGCTATTGAACTTGTTTTTATTATTAAAAGTTTATTAAATTCAACCTCTGGTTATGTTTTTATTAGCACATTTTTTTCTTTATTTTCCTCTTTTTATAATTGGATTGTTTATAAAGTTTCCCTTTTTTCAAAAACAAATTCTGCTTAAACTATAATTTGTCTGTAAAGTTTTTAAGGGCGTTTATTTATTTAATTTGTGTTCAAATTACAAACATAATTTTCTCTGAACAAAACTGTAGATTTAGACAGAGACGGACAGATAACAGGATAATTAGTTGTTTTTATATCCTTTTTTGTTGCAAAAAAAGGAACAACCTACAACTTTTCTCTAAACTTTTATTAGAGACGACATTAATTACTTTATGTGAATTAAAAGAGAGAATAAACAAAATTATTTATATTTAAACTTGTGTTTGTAAACATAACTAAAATACACTTTAAACTTATTTTAAATTAGTCGAATACAAAAACTCTTTCTACTAACTCATAAAGGACAATAATGTGTGATGTCTAAAAAAACATGTAAATTTTGTATTTATATGTATTTTCCATGATTTATAAATTACAAAATTATGCAAAAAAACCAGACATTTTTAAAGTTTTATTTTTTGAAGCATACTTTAAGGTGGCTTCTTATATGATCTCTCTTTAGCACCAGTGATATTAATAATTGCAAATAATAATTGTAAATTTTAAAATGGTTAGAAATATTTATAAATTTCTTTCCTCCATGGACAGATAACTCCGCCATATTTAGTCTGAATATTTTCTCACTGAAATCTATTCAGAAATTATTAAGTAATTTAAGACTGGAGTTCAACTTATTAAATTTTTTAGAAGTTAAGAACTGCATATTTAACTTTTTAACGGTTAGAGATATTTAAAAGTGATTTCTTCTGTTAGAAAATATCTCCTTAAACTTTAATCTGAATTTTATTTCATTAGAATCAGTTCAGAATATATTGGTAAAATTATGATTAAACTTATATTTTTTAGAGAAAAAAACTTGGGGTGAATTTTCACTCAAATGAAAGAAGTGCTAAACTGACAAAACCAAATTGGTACTAAAGTATATATGAATTCAAAATTTGTAGCTTTCTTTTGGTTCTAACATTTTTTATAATCTTAAGACCCTCAAAAGTTTTATTCTGTTAAATTGCAGTTTGCGAAAATTACATGTAAAATTCTATAACTTAATAAAGAGTAAAGATATTTTAAAAATTATTTTTCTGATGGACAGATAACTTTTCGAGCTCTTATGTCAATTTTACGTTATTAAAATTTGTTCAAAATGTATTGAGAAATTTAAGGTTCAAGTGCAACTTAAATTTTTGTAATGCAAAAAATTCTTCCATTGAACTGGGAAAAGTGTTCCATAGACAAGTTAATATTGGGGAAAAGTATATATAAAATTAAAGCGAACACTTATAGCTTTCATTTGGTAAAATTTTTTTGAAGACCTTTTAAACTTTAAATGTAACATTCCGCTTAGATTTGAATTTGTAAAAATTACATGTAAAATTCTGTGTAACTTATTAAAGAGTTGAGATGTATTTTTTTGATGGACGAATAACTTTTTAAGCTTTGAACTTTTATCTAAATTTCATTTCATTAAATTCAGCTCATTAACTTCTGAACTGAGAAATTTATGATTAAATTTATATATTTTTTAATACAAAAAAATCGAGTATTTTAATTCAAATGGAAATAGTCTTCACCAGACAAAATCCAATCGGTGTAAAAGTATATGGAATAAAAGCGAACACTTATAGCTTTCAATTGGATATACCATTTTTTTGAACCTTTTGGCCTTTAAATGTTGTATTCCACTTAAGTTTAAATTTCTGAAAAATATATAACATAAGAAAAAAACGTATAATTTTGGGAGACCAAATATACCATTTTTGAAAGATTAAAGTCCTACCAATTTGAGAGAAAAAAATTACTTAATTATCGTTAAAAGTTCTTGTGTAATGACAATTTAAATATAAAATTTTAACAATATAAAATAACATGCCACGCCCACAATATATATGTTATTTGTATCCAAATCTTTGCCTGTTATAATTTCAATATCTTTAATATCAAATAACCTTAAACCTTTTTCTCTAGATCCTGATCCTTTAAAATTCTTTTATCCTAATCATTTAAAGCATTTTTTCAATTACAAAAATATTTTTAACTTTATTTTCTAAATTTAATTTAAATTAAATTATTTTTTTTATTAAACATATTTAAAATATATTTATTCAATTTAAAATCTCCCATAGTTTGACCTAATTTTCACCTTTTTTTTCTGTTACTCCATAGAAAAGGCAATTAATCCTAATAATCTGTTATTTTTTCTTCTGGATTTAAAAATAATGACAAAACCACAAATGTGTTAATATTACAACAAATGTTTTTTTATAAAAAATATATATTTTTTTAAAAAAGCTAATTTTATTGTTTGTTAAAATGTTTTTTTTTCTATAAATTTTAACTTTTATGTTGTTTTTAATTAGTTTGAGAATGTGAACAATTTTTTTGTTTAAATATTTTTTAACAAAAATATTTTTTTATTAAATTTTAATTAAATAAAAAATTTTAGTAAAACAATTGAATTAAAAAAAATGTCATGTAAATATGAAATTTAATTTGAAAAAATATGAAAAGCTAATAAAGCTGTATTTGAAATAGAAAAATGTGAGGTTAAGAACGAAAGAATGGAAAAATATGTTGTTACAAGCAAAATATGCTTTTAGAAATATAAAAAGAGGCTATGAAAAGTCAACGGTGGCTTAGAAATGGTAGTTTTCAAAAATAGATTTTTTATATTCAAATTTAATTCGAGATCCCAAATATAAAAATATATAAATTGCATAATTATCTTCTGGTTTCAAAAAGAAGAAGTTTAGTAGTCGTTATGTCCTGGGACTAATATATTGAAATATTTATAAGTCTATATATTGACAGAGATCGAAGATATATAATTTTGAAAAAAATTCTTACCTACACTGAACTAAAAAAGGTGACAAATATTACGAAAATAGATGTAGAATTTAAGAAAAGTGGATTAATTATCAGCCAACGAAACCTTTATTCATCATAACGAAAAATTTCATTAAGTTTTCGTAAATTCTTTGAATTGACGAAAAATCGTTAATGTGACTATTTGAACTCATTAATAAAAATGCAGTTAATTTGAATAAACGTTATTCAATTTGAATACTACATTGTTCAAATTGATAAAAATAAATTCTTTATATTGATGAATATTATTTAGTTTCAATACCATATTTAAGCTAAATTTACAAAGCTTTATTGAACTGAGGAAAGAATTGCGTTAAATAATAATATATTAATACATAAACTATTAAGGACCAAAGAAAGGAGAAATCCCCATACAAGGAAAATACTTTTTTTGGAATGACTCCCTCTAGAAACTGTTTTACTGAACGAAATGTAAGACGGATAGGATCAGGGGAGATTATCGAATATCTATAGATCTACTACAGCGAGAATTTGGTCCCAATAACATTTTTTTTAATACACGTCGATTTGTAATTTGTGAAATTTCTTTCGAGATCTAGAATTGATGTCAAAGGCTGGTAGTGAGCCGATCAGCTTATATTTCTTATGAAAAGTTACTTACATGTTTGTTGATCTGCTGATCTTCCATTAGAATTTTCATGAATTTATGCAAAATATTCCTTATATTTCAATCGTATTTATTAGAATGTTCTTTATTTCCCAATTCAGATGGAGAGGGGACAAATATGATTTTGAAAATAGGACATTCGATTAATGAAATAATGGAATATGTACCACATTTTCAAATGTTTCCATTGGATGTGAAGAAATTATTTGGGAATAAATAGTTATAATAAATAAATAATAATATCATTTCTATATCCAGATTTCTAAACGATACCGAAGACTTATACTGTTGAAATCATTTTAAGAAATTTAAAAAAAATATTTTTGAACTGTAGCAACATCTTCAGAGTCTTCTCTCCTTTTTTCCTTTGGAAATGGTGTGCAAAAACAAATTTTTATTAGTTTCATTTTTTTAATTTTCATATTTTTCATCAATTGACTTCAAAAAAAAGAAGAGAATTAAAAAAAATACACATTTGTATATGTTATAATATCTATGTGGAAGTGCAGAATATAAACATGTTAAACATGAACAACAATACATATAAACAAACATAATAAAATGAAAGGGAAAGAAAAACAACAAAAATTTTAACACAAATTTTCACATGTTGTTGAATTGAAAACAAGTCAGGCAATTGAAACATGTTTTTTTTGTTCTTTATTAAAAAAAACTAACACACATATACATGAACATATTGTAAAAGTATTGGAATAACTCCTTTATAAACAGCAACAACAAACAATACTCATACTCATACATATACATAAACAATATTTTCAATATCGTGTTCAGGGAAACAGGAAGTTTGCATTTTTATGATAAAAAAAGTTCAGTTTTCAATTTATGAGTTTTTGTTGTTTTCTTCTTTTTTTCTACAAAAAATGTCATTAAACTTTAATTTTAATTATTAAATTTTATTTAAAATTCTGTTTTGTTAAACTTTTTAATTTATTTTAAATATTTTGTTTAGATCAATTTTTTTAATTCTTTTATTTTATAGTTTTTTTTTATTATCGGCATTTTTTCTGCCCTCCACCATGACAAGTGGTGAGGGAGAGTATATTCTTTAAGCCAATCGGAATCATATAGGAGACCATTTAGTATATATATTATTAAAGCAATTATCTTATTCGATTTAATTATATCAGACTGCCCTTCCGTCGGTCCATAGGTCTATCTGTTGGTCGCTCTGTATTTTGAAAACATTCTTTTAGCTAGAGAAATTGTCGAAATGGTGAAGGAGATTTAATTAATTTTGATTTCCCAAATCACTTGTGAAATCGTAAAGTATAAATAGAATTGAAGAAAATCATAATCTGAGCCTATTAAGTTATACCAGACTGTCCTTCCGTCCGTCCATCAGTCTATCTGATGATTAGTCTGTGTATTGGAAACATTCTCATGGCCAGATTAATTTTCCAAATGGTGAAGAAAAGTTTATTAATTTTGATTTTTTGAATCACTGAAGAGGTCGTAAAGAATTTGTTGTATTGATAATCTAAATCGGTTTAGTTAGACCAGCTTTTCTATCCGTCTGTCCATCCGTCTGTCAGACTGTGTATTGCAAACATTCTCTTAGGCCAAATAGTAAAGGAGCGTTTACAAATATTTAAATTCCGAATCACTTAAGAGATCGCAGAATGTGTATAGTATTAATGCAAATCATAATCTGAGTCGATTAAGTTACATTAGAGTGTCTGTCCGTCTGTCCAAAAGATTATCTATTGCTCAGTTTGTATATTGGAAACATTTTCATGACCAAACTAATAATTCAAATTGAGTTAAATCTGACTATATTATTAGTCAATGTCCTAAGCTTTTTTCTATTTAAAATCAGCAATATCGGTCCAATAACAAAAAAACATTTAAACTGATATTTGAGATAATTTTAAAAACAACATATTATATATTTTTAATATCTATTGCAAACATTCTCATGGCCAAACTAAATTAAAGCAGATTATTACTTATTGTCCTAAGCAGTTTCCCATTTAAAATCAGCAATATTGGTCCAAATACAAACAAGTTATAAACCAAAATCTGAGATAACCTCAAAATGAGAAAAAACTAATTTTCTTTTAATAAAAAGTAGTTGAATTTAGGGAGCCTGTATGTGTAACTTATTGTTGTTGTATGGAGTTATATAGTGTAGGGTATCTACAATCCATCTTCATCTATATATATATCTTCCTAACTTTCTTCTTCCTCTTTTTTTCCAGTTTCCGAAAATGCTGGTGGCTTCTCACTTTTTTCAGTTGTTTTATTTTAATGAATACTTGAATGATTTTCTAAAACTATAAACTACACTTATAATCATAAACTTTTAATCAACAACATGAAAAATAGAAACAACAAAAACAAAAACCAACAAAAAAAGAAAGAGAAAATTTCATCTTTTCTGACCATAAGCTGGAAAATGGTTTTTAACATAAATTTTCTATATATTTTGTATTGTGTTCATAGATATAAGTGTTTGTATGTATGCATTTACGAAAGAGGACTAACTAAAAGTTATTTTTCAAAAGGAACCTAAAAACCAAAATTCCAAATAAATTTCCAGCTATTACCTTTTTTAAAATATTGGGTTGTATAAAAAGTATTTCGCAGATACTTTTTAAAAATATTTATACACTTAAAAATGTAAAAGAAAAATTAGTTTCAGATACATATTAGATAATATCTCCGATTTCTAATGCCTGATTTAGAATTTAATAAAATAGGAAATAGCTTATTCTCTAACCCAATAGATTTTGTTCTAAAACTACTTTAATAGGCGGTTTTTTCTTACTCTAAATTTATAGCAAAAAGTATGTGCAAGTTTTTTTTTCTAATTTTCTCGAAGTGCTTATGTATATTGGTATATGTATGTATAAGTGAATATGTGTATGAGTGTGTGAATTTTTGTATTTTAACAAATAAATTTCTTCTATTTTTAGTGTTCTAAATTTTTAGTTAAACAGGTCAAGGCGAAAGTTTTCTATATATTTTCACTTCACTTTTTTCAAACTTCACAGAACAATTTTTCGAAAAAGGGAAAAAAATACTAAAATACTGTGGTATTGATCTTAAATTGGAAGGATTGTAGAATCACTTATGTATAAAAACTTGAAAAAACTGAAATTTTTGACTTTAAGCAGGAACTGGAATATTGTAGCGAATGAATAGAAAAAGATTTCACTTTTAAGATAAATTTTTGAAAACGAAATATATTTTCACACTTATTTGAATTTTCAACGAATAAAATTTAATTTTATTATTTACATTTCATTGTGCTTAATTTAATATTACTCATACGCAAACGAATATAATAATTATTATTAATCATACGTGCCCTGGTAAGGACACTAGTAATTTTAGTTAATAACTCTGTATTTCCTAAACTATTGATCGCATAAAATTAATGCCTTAAAAGATGTTGTAGGTCAGGTCATAGGCTTTAAGAAAAAATAGCATTAAGCTTCCTCTTCTTCAATATATAATAAGTTTTAGAATATCAAAGATGGTCTCTGCATCTTTGACATGCCAAGCGCTTAACGCAAACAAAATTAGACACCTTCGGAGAATGTAGATTCAAAGTTTTTATTTTTATTGCTTTGGTTTTGTTTAGAAACAATAACTAACATATTTTTATAATTTCAACCTTCTTAATTTGACAACATTAATATTAATCATTCGCAATGATATTTATTACATTATTATTAATCATACGTTCGACAGTATGTTTAAAGGTGATTTATAGTTTATAGATCTATATATTCCAAATTATTGGTACAATACAATTGCAATATATGAGAAAAATGTAGAGAAGGACTCAACCTCTCAGAGTACATATTGTGCAGATATCTGGCAATACCATGAAACAAGCTTTCTTAGACATATCTTTATTATTTTATATCATAATTCGCCCAAAAAATATGGCTTTAGAGCTCTTTCAGTTTCTTAATCAAATTTGATTTCAATATATATTTTTTTTAATTTTTTCAAAAAATAATAAATAAAAATATAAAATTGGCTACAACATTATTCAAGCTGTGGTGTTATTATATAAATAATCATAGTCTTTTGTTTAAATAGCTTTTTGCTTAAAAGCTATAACTTTTAACTGTTGATAATAATTGGTACTGAGCAAAAATCGATGGAGACAGGCTTTCAAAATGTATTTGATAGATGTTTGCAGCAATTAATATTAAATCTTAGTCTTGTTTGTTTAAATTGATAGCTTTTTCTTAAAAGCTATAATTTTTAAACTTTGATATATTTAAATTGGTACTGGAGAAATAAAATATCGATTTCATTGTTACACAATAAGTACAAGTTTATGTTAACCATTTCAAAATAAGGATGTATTGGCTTTGGATAATGTTAGGCATTTTAATATTAGCTATGTTGCTTTAACAAATATTAATCATACGTTCCCCAAAGTGTTTAGATGTGTCTACTTTCTTTGGGGTTTAAAAAAAATACTTAAATTATTTTGTTTGATTTAAAAAGAATCTTTTGTTTTTCCTGGATCATGACTTTGAACTAAATATTTATTTTTTTTTCAATTTAATTTTTTTGTTTATAATTTTTTATTGCAAAATCTGTGAAATTAAGTAAAAGTTTTTTATTTAATTATTTTTATTGCTTTTTAAGTTTTTTCTTTCAATGTTTCTGACACTCTGTTGTTTGTATTGTGACTTTTTTTCATCTTTTTTCCTTTTGTTAAAATTTTCATGCACCCATAACACTCGGCTGGAAGTTACAATATTTTTTGTTTCTTTTTCGCTTTCTCCGTTTCCTACAATTTCTGGGTGTATTTTTCATAAAACAATTTATACACTTCCTTTGTAGTTTTTCTTCTTCTTTTTTCATTTCGATTTTTTTCTGAAGTTTCCGCTTTTTTTGTATTGTTGTTTTTAGATTTATTTTTAGTAGGAAAAGAAAGGAAAAGAAAAAGAAATGATTGTATTGTTGAGGCCCAGCAGAGGGTATTTTTTGTTATCTTTATCTGTTCTCATTAGTAGACAAATTTCACTTTTCAGTGATTTGTTATTACTTTTTTGGTATTTTCTTATTATTTATTTTAAGAATTTTCTTTTCTTTTTCTTTATTTTAATATCATAAGAGAGGTGTGTTTAATGACGGTTTTTGTAGTCCTCATCATCAGCATCTCATGAATTTCATATTTTCCTCCACTTTTTTTTATTGACTTTAAACTTTGTAATTGAAAAAAAAGGAAGTTATTTCTTTAAATCAATAAAAAAATGTTTCCATTTCATTTAATAACAATTAAATGATACGGAATAATATACAGAATTTAATCAAAGTTTTATTTTGATGAAATATCTGAAAAAAATGTTAATTGCTTTCGATTTTATTTAGGAAGTAAATTTTATTTATTTCATGCTTAATTTCATTTCAATAATATTACTCATACGCTTTGATATTTTTAATATTGAAATCAATAATACGTCCCCTGGTATAAACAATGACATGTCCACTATATTCAATTCAGGTACATAAATATTAATCATACGTTATAGTGTCAAATATATAAATATTAATCATACGTTTCGTGTTGTAATTAAGTGTACGTCATTTACTTTTTAAATGTATAACTTCTAAACTATGAATCTTATAAAACTATTATCTATAAGAAAGTTGAAGAGGATGATTTAGGGTTTCGAAAAATGTGTATCATAATTACTGAGTTGCCATACAAGATGCGCTACAGAGTAGCAAATTAACAATTTTCAATTTGAAAATATCTAGGTTTTTATCATAAGTCCATATCTTTTAAACTATTGAATGCATAATACTTATGTCAATCAGAGAGTTATAGAGGCAGTCTAAATCTTTTAAAATATGTTACCTCTAATGAGCTTGGGGCTACACAAAATTAGTAACAGGGTGTCAAAGTTTAGGACCTCATATATGATATTTATTTAAGTATCTACAAATCTTACAAACTGAAGCCGATTTTTTGCTATAAATAACTAGTAGAAAAAACTAGATTTATATAATTTTAATAGATTCCTATAACCACATAATTTCACAATATTGTATCATGTAAATGGTTTGTGTCTTCGCTAAACTCTAAGCACTAGAATGAATTTTATTAAGAAAATATTTTTTGTTTAAACTACTTTGCTTAATTTTTCACAAAATCGTATAGATAAAGAATATTGTGATTTTAGTTTTCTATCATTATATAGATAAGATATTAAGTTTTAGTTACACCAAAATTTATTTATATATCGTTTACTTAGCATTTTTGGTGAATTTTTTGAACATAAAAAAATATTAACAAAACTATTTTTTTCGGTTACACATTTTCCTTTTTAATTTACTTCAATCTAAAAGAATATTTGAAGTGTTTAATTGAGATCACCGATATTTTTTTTTTTAATTCGATTTAATAACATTAATGTTACTCATACGCTACATTTTTCTACATTTAATATTAATCATACGTCCCCTAATGTTAATAATACATCATGTTTAGAAACAACTCGATATTTTTTTAACAGTTGATTGTTTATAATAAATGTCTAAGAAAAAGTTGTAGAGGAGGACCTAAGTGTACAGAACATTCTTAATGTAATCAGTTAATGCCATAAGAGCAGTTCTAGGGTGGCAAAGTTGAAATGTGAAATGTTTTCCAATTAAAGCTGTTTTTAACAGACTGCTCTAATTAAAGTATTCTTTCCATTATAACATTAATATTAATATTTATTTATTTAGTTTTGCTTTAATTTTTCCTTTCAGTAAATTTCCATTATCTAATTCTTAGTTATTTGTTTTTTATAGAAAAAAAAACTTTTCTCCTCTTCAAGAGGAGAAAAGAGAAAATATAAAATGCTAAATTATTACTTTGTTAACATATTGCGACATATTTTTAATTAACAAAATTAAACTTGTTTCTTTCTTACTTTCTTTCTCTTCCATTTAATAACTTTTCTCTCTCAAAACAAAAAATAAAAAAGTCCAAAAATAAAATTAAGGAAAACTTTTAACAGGTTCCGCCTGCAAATATAAAAAAACATAACATTTTTCCGGTTCGTATACAGATTTTCTATCGTAACTTTAACTTTCTTTAATTTATGAGCAGAATAGAGAAATTGGAAATAGAATAACGTTGAAGGTTAAATGTAGATACAGAAGAGGACTATTTTCTATGACCAAAATTTAAATGCCTCGTGTAGGCTGATATTTAGAAATTAAATTATACTGTGGTAGAAAGGCTCCAGAAAAGGTTACTCACGTTTTTTAGGACTTTGAAAGAATAAAGGCAAACTGCAAATTGTCTGATTTGACCTTTAGTGACCAGTTGTCAAATTGAGGTCCTTGAAGCGGTTAGTTACATGGCTGCGCTTAGTTTGTTTAAATCGATTTTTCATTAAATAATTATGTAACTTATGAACTCTTCGAAATATCTTAATGAAATTTCACATGATAGGAGGTGAGGTATTTTGGAGTTGTTCTGCTGAAATTCAAGTAACTATGTGGTCAATGGTGTCTTTGTTGATCCTCCAAATTTTATTCACCCCGGGAATGTTGCTGCCGTTTTCATGAAAAATAAAATTAATATTTCAATTTAATTAAATAAAAAAGGAATTATGATTTTGATTTGAAATTTCAATTTGATGCCATGAACTTGTCCATGATTCGGAAAATTCAAATCATTCCCATTTCTCCATACGAAATACCCAAAATAACAATTCGTGTAAATCATATCTAAAGTATGACTTTTAAAAATTTACTTCAAATTGAATAAATCTGAAATTATAATAGAAATCTGGCACGTAAAAGTGTATTTTTCCTTCATTTATATTTAAAATTTCTGTTCTCTTAATTCCTAAATTAATTTTTGGCGAATTTTTATAAAATTAATCGATGAGGCCAACATTGAAAGATCACCAATTACGCACCAAACTATATAGGCACTTGAAATCTACCAGATCAAATGCAATACACCCCACCTTTAATCATGTAAAATTTCATTAAGATGAGTTAGAGTCTTTTTCCAAAAAAAAAATAGATTTTGACAGACTGTACTGCGTTACATAATTTTTTGTTCCCCGAGTACATAAGCAGTTGTTTGAACTGTTTATTAGTAAGTTCGTGTTATGTTTTAATTTTTTCTTATTTAAATTTTTACATTTAATTTTTAATTTATTATCCGTAATAAAGAAAACAGCTGCAAAAAGTACTTTTGGCCAATTTTTAGAAAATTTATAATTACGTTTTTTTTATCCAAAAGAAAATACCATATTTACATTTTAAATAATTTTTTTACCCATTTTCGTTATATATTTTTTTAATTAACAATCTAATCTGCTTAATAGAATTTTATTTTTTATGAAAAAAAACTTATTTTCCCCAGGATTTAAGGTGGAATTAAAATAATATTTTTTTATTAAATTAACAAGTAAAAAATAATAAAATTACAAAACAAAATCATTAAGTCTGGCTGAAAAAAATACGTTTAAAAAATTTTGAGGCAAAAACGTTTTTTTTTTTATAATAAAAAATAATAAATGTCACCATTTCATTAACAAGATTCTGTTTTTTTCTCTCACTCTCTTCCTCCCACTAATATTTATCAAGTTGTGTTGTGTTAGTGATATTATCTGTTTAAATTAACACACGACAAAATCTCATTCTTCTATTTTTGTTAATAAACAAAAACAACAACAACAAAAAATCCAATTTATTACAGACTATAGACCACAACAACAAAAGGAAAAAGCTTTGTACTCTGTACTAAAGTTTATTCTTATTTAAACATAATAAACATTAATACTCATTAAATGGCAAACAATTAGATAAAATATATATAATAAACTCAACATACACACACATAGACACAGACATACACAACAAAAATAAATAAGGATTTATTAAAGAAGAGAATGCATGTGGGTTATTATAGAAATAGGACGAGGAGAAAAAAAGGAGAAATTTAAGAAATTAAAAAAAATCTTAATAAAAATTCCAAATAGAAGATACAGAAAAGTACTACAAAGATAACTTCACATTATTTTTTTCCCTTTGGAATTATATGTATTTCTCATTTTTGCTTTACTTATTAAGAAAAGTGCAAATAGTACCTACAAAAATACAAAAGTACCACAAATTGCTCTCAATTTATTTTGTGTACATTTTAAGGTTTAAGTAATTTTTTCATAATTTTAGTTTTATTTGATAAAATCCCCTTCGATAATTTTTTATCAATTTTGAATTTTAGATTTTTTGAGTATTTAATTCTATTTATATATACTAATAACTAATATACAAAAAGTATCTTTGAAAGCTTCAAAAAGTTTACAAAATCCGATTTTCGCCCAAAAATTAAAATATCCTCAATTTATATACTTTGTTCAACATTTTAGAAGATTTAAAAAGTATCACATAAATTAGAATTTCTTCCACCTTCACAATTGACGAGGGTGTGTTAATTTTGGAATTATTTCCAATAATTTGAAAAGTATTTTTAAAAATGCAAACGTACACAAATCCGATACTGTCGATTCTCACCCAGACAGACACCATATATCTTAAATGTCGCAGTTCTGCATTAGTTACTTTGAAAAACCAAAAGCATCATCAGAGAATTTTAAACGTACCACGTGTTCATTTATACTTTACTCCATATCTTTAGGTTACTTTAACAAAAAATTCATATTTTAAATCATTTAATTTGAATGATTTAAAATCAGTTATTGCAAACTAAAGTACTAAAGTACAAAAATTATTCTGTCCACAAATATGAAGAACAAATTTACGTAAAAGTAGCAAACATATGTACCTCTTTCTCCCCTACACATGAGAATTTTCGAAAATGTACTAAACTTATATTTAAAATTTATTTGTAAATTTTATGAATGTAATAAACATATATAAATATAAATAAAAAAATTCATTGGGTGTCCAAAAAAAGTATCAAATTAAAGCTTTTATATTTTTTTCTCAATGGGCTGATTTAAAAAACAAATATCAAACAAAAAAGTATTAACTTATAGTGATTACCCGGTTTCTCCCTAAATAGAGTTAAAGGTATCAACTTATATATAAATTTATATTTTAACAATTTTTCTCTCTGAATAGTTCCAATTTAAAAAAGCATAAACCTCCTTTTTTTAAGGACAGCAATAATTAATGAATTTGTAAGTACCGATTTCTCTTTTAGGTACCTAAATTATTATAAATTATTATTATCCGAATTTCAAGAAAAAAAATAATCTCAGTGGATCTATTAAGAGGGAGAGAAACCCACAGTCCAAATTTCTTATTTTTGGTTTCAGCCATTTTGACTGTGGATAACGATAATGATCTCTCTTAGTTAGCAACATCTATAAATAGCCAGTATATTAAAATAATTCACTACATTTAAAATACTTTTTAAAATTTTTAAAACTTTTATCCCTCCCTTTCTCACCCTCTAAACAATGTTAAATTTCCCAAAATAAACCTCTATAAAGTATAAAAACATGTTAAGAACATCTTAAATTAAAAGTTTATTTATTTACAATAATTCATTGACATCAACAACAATAACAAACAACATTTGTTATAATTCTCACAGATAACAATATACATATAAACAAACCAACTAAATAATATTAATGCTCTCTTTGCTCTCAATATCAGTATCTAAACAATTGCATTAAATAAACATAACAAACATTTGTAAATGTGACCACAAATTACCAAAGTAAACATAACACACAACAACATCAAACAAACAACAAACGCAAAAAAAAACAATAACAATTTCAACATAAAGAAAAAGTCAAAACATGTTTTTGTTTGTTTATTTTCTAACTAAAAATTGTTCAATGTAAATATTCCGCTTCCATTATAAAATATTAAAAGGGAGTTGTTGTTGTTATTATACTCCCACTCTCTCTCTCCCTATTATTATTCATGTTCACACCCTCTTTTACTGGGCTCTTTTTTAAATAACAAACTGTAAATAAATCACCATTTAATGGTAGATTAGTATTTGTTCAAAAGAGCATTCATGAAATGTGAGTTTGAGAGTAATTTCTATGTATTTGGCGAGAGTAACAAACACACATAATTACACATGTAAAAAATATATTTGATATAACATGACTTTCAGTTAAAACAGTATTAACAGTTTGAAAAATAATTTAAAGCATATTTTAGGGATAAAACTAAAGAAAATGTAAAAAATCATTGGTTAAAATAAAAAAGGTAGGAAATTAAATAAAATAATAAAGGGATGATATAACGAAATTTTAAATAAAAAATCGAAAAATTCCCTACACGTGTTTTTATTAAAACTTATAACTCAAGTAAAATTTAATATTTTTTCGTTAAACTAACCTTCGTAAAACCTGTCAGTTATTATGTTTAGTGACAAACAAATGAAAATATTGTTAATCTGATTAAAATTAGTGATCAAATAAAAATGCGTTCAACAAAACTTAACTTGGTTCTAAAAATGTTGGTCAAGGTCAGTCAGACAAACTGTTTCCAATTTGATTAAACATTCCTTTCATAGAAATCCTGGTTCAGGTAGAAGGATGATGTTTCTAATGCCAAAAAGTACAAAGCTTTTTCAAAAGAGGTCCCAACACGTCCGGTAGGAAAGCAGCCCGATTAGCTCAGTGCTCGCACTATATGATATGAAAACTTAAAGCTAATGCAAGTTTAAAAACGATAACAGATTTAAAAGATTCGGAGAGGAGCGCTGTTAAAAATTTAGAGCTTAAAAACAGAGCACGAAAATTGGAGTCAAGTTTTCTAAAAAAATATAACTTGCATAATGGATGATGAAACTAATGTTCTAGTAGAATCTTTGCAACTTCTTGGTCCAAAATTTCACGTTGCTAATGCTCTAGGAAATATTGAAAAAAAGTTTAGAATTTCAAAGTAGTCAATATCTTACAATAAAGAAGGCAACCATTTGTCACAATGGGTTCTATAAATACCAAAATGTACCGAAAAAGTCTGCTTTCATTAATAAGATTTCATAATGTGTCTAATTACTTTTGTACTCATTTCACATCCTATCGCTATGATAAACAAGCCCTTATATGGTACAAAAACAATAATGTGACATTTGTACCAGAAGGGGTCCAGAAGTGTGGTACATTTTAAACGAAGATGAACTACCTGTTCGAGCATGGTGACAGAAGGAACTATGGAAACGTTATTGGAAGGGTTTTCGAAAAAGGTTCAAAATTTCATTAAAAACTCACATGTATGTTAAAAATTTTCGATCTCACTCCATACAACATAAGCGGACGGAACATATCATGAATGGGCGATCGTTTAAGTGATAAAAAAATAATTAAGTGGAGTTTTTTTTGGTATAAAAAGGAAGGGAATATTTTTAAATTCCTGATTCATGAACATAATCCTAATCATCGAATTGAGAATTCAAATAAATATAGTTATTTGCCTAAATATTATTAAAGTTTAAAAGCAAAAAATTTGAATTTTTAAGCTTTTTCAGAAAACTTACGTTTTCTCTAAAAATTGTGAATCGTCAAGTTCTAAGGTTTTCTTAGATATCAAATACTTATGAAAAACGTTTCTACTTTGAGAGAAAATTCAAACTGGGCTTCCTCTGGTTAAATTTAGCTGTTTACAAATCATACTCCAGATCGTAAATTTGTTTAATCGAAAATTGTCCAAAAGGAAAAGTATCATAAAAAGTCTATAACGATAATCTAATCACAAATTAGATGCCTAAATAAATAAATTAGGTTAATAAAATTACTCCCTTAAGAGAAAGAAAAAACAATCATGTAAATAACATAAAGAGGAAACAGGAAATAAAAAGTAGAATTTTGCTACAATTACAAAAAAAGTTATTAAGCATTTAATTAATAATAAAAGCTTTGATTTTGTTTTGTAATCGAAGTAATAAAATTCAATTCAATTAACTTATAAATTAGTTCAATAAATCTCTTAGTTTATTCTTAAAAGTTTATAAAAATAAACCGGAAATGAAAATGGAAATTAGCCACAATTAAAAGCAATTTAATTAAACATTTAATTAACACCAAAAGGTATTAATTTTGTTTTGCAATTATAATAAAAATTCGTTCAATTAAGTAATTTATTAATACAATAAAATTTCCAATTCTTCTTCGTTTGAAGTTAAACCGGAAATAAAAATTAAAATTTACCACAATTAAAAGAAAAGTAATTTAACATATAATTAATAATAAAAACATTGGATTTTGTATTGCAACTGGAATAAATAATCAGTTTAATCAACTGGTTAATTAGTACAAGTTAAACGGAAAAGTAAGTAATTTCTTAATTATTAGTTAGATTAAAAATACAGTTCAATTAACAAATTGATTAGCAAGACAACTCTTTTAGGTTTATTCCTTAAATATTTTTAAAGTTAAACCGGATATAAAATTTAATAGTGCTTAAACATATTATTAATGCTCTTTTTAATTGGCTTAATTAAAATTGTAATTCAATTAATTATTTAATTAAATGAAAAAATATTTAATTGTTCTTGGAATGCCATTAACGTTAACTAATTTTCTCTTTTTCACTTTATTTTTTTCTAGAATCAACTTGTGGCGTCGAACAGTTCCGTTGCAATAATGGCAAATGTATACCCAACAGATGGCGTTGCGATCAGGAAAAAGATTGTGCCGATGGTTCAGATGAATTTCCCTCATTGTGCAGTAAGTTTGAAATTTAAATCTTTTATTATAATTATTTGCACACATTTACACTATTTTTTCCTACACTTTTTACACTTGATTTATTTTTTATGTTAAAAAACTCTAGTAAATTTCTGCAAAACGTATGAAATTAAATGTAAAAATGGTGAACAATGTATACCCCACAGTTGGTGGTGTGACGGTAGTCCAGATTGTCGTGATAAATCTGATGAAGCCGAATGTTGTAAGCATTTTTTTTTATAATTTTAGAAAATTTCCATAAAAATTACTAAACAAAAAAAAAACTAATTTTTAAAAAACATGGGGAATTTTTATTAAAAAGGACATTTTTTAAGGATTTTTGATTGAAATTATTTCATTATCAAATTTTTATTAATCCCTTTCATACTTTAATTTTTGCCCAAAAACAAAATTTATCTTATTAAGACTATAATTAAAGTCTTCTTGCTCTTAATGTTTATGACCCAATTTTCACTCCCCTCCACCTTTTACAAAAACACACACAGATGCTTATTAAGATAAAAAGCTATAAAAACTCAGATTGTACTGTTTAAGCATATGACATACAAACAAACAAATAAAACACAGACTTAATTAACATCCTGCTGCTGTTGCCGTTTGTCTCCGAAAAAAGCTACTGATTATATATTTATCTTTATTATTATGAAAAAATATGTCTAGACACAACACACGTTAACAGATTTTGATCAAAGGATTTTTCTTCAAACAAATACAAACATGATTTAAGTTGTATTTACATTAAAACTTAATTTTTGTGAATGAATTTTCATTCATATTTTTTTACAAACAAAATTTAAATTTTAATGAAACATTTTAATTTAACTGTTAAAATATATTCGTTTAGGTTTTCATAAATGTTTTTTAATTTTTTTAACTTTTATCCCGTTTTAAAACGAGTTATTAAAATTGTCTCATGAACAATTTTTAATTAATATCAATCATACGTTAAGGGGTCTTAACTTAAGAAAAGTGTTTATAACTAGGAAGCTTTAAGGATTATTTGATTTTTATTTTAGGGGTTTATCTAGGGTACAACTGAACTAAACTAATTAATATCCCTGAGATTTACAGTGGGACAAAGTTTGTTAAAAATATCAGACTGGAAAAAATCTGAACATATTTAATTAAATAATTCAAAAATTAATTAATTTTAATTTTTGGCCAATTTCTAATAACAGTTTTGGATAGACAACATATTACAGATTTATATAGCATACATTAGGACTGATATTCACCAGTACGCTTAACGCTCAAAGTAAAATAAAAGTCTTAAAATAAATAAAACTCAATAATTTGCAAAATTGCGTTAACTTCAATTAATTCTTTTAATTCTTAAAAAAATAATATTAATCATACCACAGTCTGTCCGAATTGATTTATTTTGGAAATAATCCGATAACTGCTGAACCGTTAGAGATATCCTAATAAAATCCAACGATTTGGCTGAAGTATCTTGGAGTTTATCTGGAAGAGTTCAGTGTTTATGTCATCGAAGACACAGTTTGTGATACTCCAAATTTGATCATCTCGAGTATGTTGATTTAATTTACAAATTTTTCTTATTTTATATATTAAAAATATTTAAAATTACTTAAAAAGTCGTTCTTTTTTATAAAATTTATAATTTTAAAATTTCTTTATAATGTTTACCGTTTATATATTAAATTTCATCTCCCCTCTCTCTTTCATACAAACTTTCTCTTTCGATTTTTTAAAGGGTCATATTTCAACACAGAGTTTTTTCTTGTTGTTTTTATTATTTTTAATTTCCCAACTTTTTTATTTAAAAGAAATCTTTATGATTTATTTATGAATTATTTATAATACACCAAAATTTTCCTCTCACACTCTCCCTTTTTATACGCTACATCACATAGATGTTTGTAACGGGCAGAAAAATTAGTCCTACCGCCACCTTTAAGTAAACCGTTCAACTTAGAATCACTTCCTGGTTCCATTTAAGCATGTCCGTTAAGATAAATGAGAGCCAAAACTGCTGCACGAAATTAAACGAGAGTAGGTCCATAATTTTTTCTAACTCCCATATAACCCTCCAGAAAAAATCCTTTAAAAACACTTAAATTTCACATACATGTTTCACATACATTTATATTACGCATTTAACTATAAATCGGAAAATCATAACATAAGCAATGTGGTGTAGGGTATAACATAGTTTGGCTTGACCGACATTTTTACTTGTTGTTAAGGGTTTTTACAACAAAATTTTATATTATAAATATTAAAACGGCATCATTTTATTTGCATAAACAAACAAAAACCCTTTTTTTATGCCAAACAAACAAACATACAAATGCAAAAGCAAAAACAACTTTTTAAAGTTAAAAAACAAATGCAAATAAAGTAAACAACATAAAAATATCAAGTAACAATATAAAAACAACAACAACATATTACGGTTTTTACAAAAGAGAAAATAACGGTAAACAAATAATAAAGAAAAAAGACACTGTACTCTCATTTCCCCCCCCAAAAAAAGTGTTATTCTACACATTCTGTTTATGTATGAGTTCGTTTTACAAAAAACAAATATTTTAGTGCAGAGAGAGGGAGAACTTCGCATAAGATGAGAAGATGATGATAATTCTCTTTTCGTTTTGTTTAGGTGATAAATACAAGTTTGTATGCAGGCATATAGTTGCCAGATTAATTTGGACAAACATGGTTAAGTTTGATGGCAAAAATTGTCAAATCGTCAAATTTTCTTTTCGAAATCGCCAAAAAGTCACTAATATAAAAAATAACTTATAAATGTAGTTATTTCTCCAAAAAGGATTCAAATTTAACAATTGGTTTTTGCTCTTCAATTCTCTATTAACAAGAGCTTATTATCGCTCCACTGGCCTTGGGTACGGTTTGGCGGTTTGAAGGATTTTCCTCTAATGGTACAAATACCCCACTATTGTACTTGTACTACTCAAGGGCTTGTTTATCATTGTGACAGGTTGTCTAGTCTGGCCATAACCAAGTGAACAAATAATGAAGTTTTAAGCTGCTTTTCTTATTATACTCCTTTTCCATGATTTTCTTAAAATAACAACTTTTCCAGAAAACTAACGCTTAAATAACAATATTTATACTCAACTCATCTCTTTCTTTCTCTCTTTCGTATATTTTAATTAGTCGCATAAATGAAGTCTTATGGATTAAATTCACTTTATTTTAAAATCTCCCTTATACACTCTTATACACACTCTCATACTCGTAATCTCTTTAATTAAGAGTCATGCAAAAAAGAAAAACTTAATATTTAAACAAATATGAGTCATTATCTTTCAATAGTTTAATTGTTTTCAAGCACAAAAATTTTCTTTATAACTTTTTTCAGTTTTTCTTTTATTTAAAAAAGTTTTTTTTTAAGTGTAAAATTTTAACATTCATAAAAGTAACTAAACTCGGAGTAAAATCATAGAAATCATAAGTTTTTTTTATAGTTTAGCAAATATTTGTATTAAATATTAACTTTATGTGTTTAAGTTGTTTGTGAATTTTTAAGAAAATTAGTCTGGCCAAAAAAATGTGGACACATTATGGAAGCAGACTTATTGTTTTTGGGTCCTTAAGTTATCTTTAATATTCCCGTCGATATTCCAAAAAATCTGCCAATACATACATCTCAATTTCCGTGCACTGTTTTTGTCTCCTAAATTTTAGCAACGTTTCTGTCAGTAACTTGAGCTATTTTCCTACCGGACTTTTTGGGAGCTCTTTTGAATTTTTTTTTTTTGGCTTTAGAAACATCATGTGGACCTTTCCTTCTACCTAAACCTGGTTTTCTATCAACGGGCAAGATTTCGCGGTTCTGTTTTATAACATAGAAAGAGCTTGATGGTAGAGCTTTGAATGATTGGCAAAGTCTTTGGAGGACCAGGTTGGGTTTTCTTGAAAATAGTTAATAGTTTTAATACGCACCTTTTTCTGATCCCTCATATTAATCAGATTAACAATATCATCATTTGTTTGACATCCTTATATACGATTTTCAATTCTTTGAAATTGCTTAGCGAATCATTTTTATAAACACATTGAAGAGGCCCTCTAAAACTTTGCGAGGGAACGACATGGTACAGTACAGTTCAAGAGGTATTGTTTTAAGTCAGACTTTAATATCAGTCAACATAGACTCCATATTGAAATTATTTTCCCAAAATTCTCATTCGTTGAAAATTATTTTCTTTGCCTCTTGAGGTACCAGCAGTTACCGATGTGTAAATTGGATTTTGGGTCCAAGTTTGGTAATGGATTATATAACAACTTTGGATAACAAATATAAAATTTTATACTCATGAAGAAAAGCAAAATTTAGTGCATAAATCGTCAGAATGCCATTTTGGATTCATTTAAATGTCAAAATCTGGCAACAATGATCTGTATGCAGGTATCTCTTATTTTATTTATATATGATGATGATGACGATGAAAATATATATTAATGTGCTCTCTCCCTTTTTTAAACAGGTTGTTTAGAATATTTATTTTATTGTTGTTCTTGTTGTTGGTGATTTTGTTATGCTATTTAATGTTTTGTATATAATATTTTGCATAGCATACAACTAGGAGTATTTTTTGCTTAACAGTATTGAATTTATATTGAGTTTTTTCTTATATTAAAAGTTTTTTTCGACTATAAAATAAAAATGTTAATAAAATTGTTATTTTATTTAACAGAAGTTTATATTTGAAAAAAGATTTTAAAGCCTGTGAGGGTATAAATTTATGTAGACATGTGTAAAAAAAAGTATTTTATTCTATAAATATTATAAAAGTTTCATATTTGTTAATGTCAGTATTTTTGAAAAAAATTTATGGGTAACAAAAATATTTTTCCAAAAGAAAAGATTGCAAAATATGTAAATTATTACGTTGCAAAAGAAAAAAATATTATTGAAATTAATATTGAAAGCTAAACAAAAATGTTTATTTTAAGGAGAAAAAATATAAAAATTGTAATGTTTAGTCTATATTGATAAACCACAATGTTGGAATGTATGTAAATATTTGAGAAATCTTTATGAAGTCATTTAAGGAGTGAGAGAGAAAATATCTTAACATGTTATCGATGTCATCAAAGATTTTTGTTGAAGGCAGAAAAAGGCTATCATAAAAGTCCATATAGTTTGATGTCATTTGTCTATATTCGGCAACATTTTATAGGGGTAGAAAAATTGTGTCAAATTAATAGCACATTTTTAATATCATATATATCCGAAATTCTTGAGTGGATAAAAATATTTAAAAAATCGTTTTTTGGTGGACGGATAACAGTTTGAGGAAAATATCGGGCAGCGTTATGTCATACAATTTTGATTTCAGGTTAAAAATTATTAAAAAGATAATTCAACATTATTTTTTATTTATTATTTTTTTTGAAATGAAATATATAACAAAAATACAGTTGTGGTCCGATCCTAATAGTTAAATTTTGGACTGAAATATTTTTATTTTATTCTTCTGCCCCTTAAAAATTCTGTACCACTAAACTTAAAAAATGGGGCTAAAAATATTGAAAGTATTTTTTTTCAAATGAAAAAAAATGTTCAATAGATGGAACCAAATAAGTATACCAGCATATATGGTGCAAGTTGGAATGCTTAAGGATTTCTTTGGTAGAAAAGTTTATTTTAATCCCATTTGGATCTAAACAATTTTATACCACTTAACCTTAAATTTTATGAAAAATTAAAGACTTAATATGTTGGGAGTATTAATATTTTAATGGAAAAGATGTTAAGGGAAGGGTCCTTTTGTGTCTAAAAGTATATATAATATCAAACCCAACACCTGTAGCTTTCTATTGGTAGTAAAATGTAAATAACCAATTTTGACCCTTAAAAGTGTTCAACCAGTAAACTTTAAATTTTGTAAAAAATATTGTACAAAAAATGTTGGGCGCTTTTTTCATTCTTATGGAATAAGTGTGCAACAGATAGAGTCCAATAGGTCTTAAAGCATGTACGAGAAGCGAACACTCATAGCTTTCTTTTGGTTGTGATACTATTGTAATCTATATTTATTCTTAAAAGCTTTTTACCTCTTAAGTTCAAGTTTTTTTGAAAAATAGTACCTTCATTCAAATGGCGAAATAGAAGGGTCTTATAGGGACTAAAATTATTTGTGGAGTAAAAGCTAAGACTTATAGATTTCTTAAGGGTTGCAAAATTTTTGCAATTATCTTTAACCCTTAAAAGATCTATAACAAAAACCTTCAAATTTATGCAGAGTTAAGTACTGATGAAAATTGTCCATAATACAATGGGTGAACAAGTTACAGTGCCACAAAGTAAGCAGTGAAAGTCCACTGCTCTAGAAATATTAAGGAAAGAAATTATTTAATTAAATGTTGTGCCTTCCAAGTGATGATCACTTATTTCTGAACAAATTAAATAAAAAACATTTATTTCATAAAATGACACAAAACTTCCAGTTTTAACAGCATGCAAATTTGGCTGACTAATTGACAATATGCCAGTTTTAAAATGGCGTTATATTATATATTATAAGGGTTTTGTATTAGTTATAAGTTACATGTTACGATTTTTCTGGTCGCCTTCCTTTTTTCACATTATTTTGTTTAGAATTTTTGTTCATCCATAGATTTTTTAATGTTTACATATAAATACCATTAATATTGCCTTCTCGCTCTCTCTTTCAAGGGATGATTAAAGTCTTAGTGAATTTTTTTCGCTAAATAAACATTTTAATGCAGTCGTTTCGAAGGAGAAACAAGCCTTATTTCCATTATGTCATTTTAGATTTTCATACTTCATCTCATTCAAAAGTTTTTATTTTTTTTCTTTCTTTATTTTCTTTTTTAACAATTTTCTTCCTTTTAAATATTTTGACAATGTCATGTTTTTTGATACTTATTATGAAAATTTATTATACTTTCACACTTTGTGTTATTTTTATACCCTCCACCTCCACAAGTGGTGAAGAGGGTATATTAGCTTTGTCATTCTGTGTGTAACGCTGTCTGTCTTTCTGTCTGTTTTTCTGTTGTTGGCATGCTGTCAGAGCTCAGTGAAATTTTGCCTAAGTATTTGTCATAGTACTAAAGAGTTTCCTATTTAAAACCAGTAAAGTCGGTTCAGTTTATTAAAAGATATAGAGCGGTGTTTTAGATAGCCTCAGAACTTTCGTAAAATTGTTTATCATTTCAAAAAGTATCAAAATCGGTTCAGTAGAAAAAAAGTTATAGTTTAATATGTAACTAATATTTTGACTCATAAATTGTTTCTGTTTTATATTAAGGAATAACGTTTATATAATGTACACGTTTGTGAGGGTTTATTTACGAAACATTACGCATTTACTTCATATGAATTTGTAGTGTAGGGTATTGATAATTCGACAAAGTCGAATATATCATTTTCACTTTATTTCATTTTTAACTTTATTTAAGTTTCGTCGCCCGTCTTTCATTATTATAGATATTTGTTTTCTCCTCAAGTTTTCTTGGTGGCAAAAAATACCGAGAATTTTTTCTATTTTGTCTTTAAGCATAATTTGTATACTTTGCATAACATAATTCTGTTGTTGTTGGCATAAAATATGCGTTAGCATATTTTATATTTTTGTTTAAGATATTTTAGCCTGAATAATGAACGGAAAAAATAAGAAATGGCTAAAATAACAAGTTTAAACCATTTCCAAAAGCTTAACTACAACAACATTTTTCATTAAAGAAATTTCTTATTCTCTTGGAAATGGTGTTATCAACTTTAAGCCGCCTTACTTATTATCCTTCTTTTCCACGATTTTCTTAAGATAACAACTTGTCAAGAAAACTGACGCTAAAAGAACAATATTTATACTCAACTCATCTCTCTTTCTCTCCATTTCGTATATTTTAATTAGTCGCATAAATGAAGTCTTATGGATTAAATTCACTTTATTTTAAAATCTCCCTTTTACACTCACACTCTCTCACACACTCTCATACTCATAATCGCTTTAATTAAGAGTCATGTAAAAAGAAAAACTTAATATTTAAACAAATATGAGTCATTATCTTTCAAGAATTTAATTGTTTTTAGTACAAAAATTTTCTTTATATTTTTTTCCGTTTTCTTTATTTAAAAAAGTTTTTTTAAGTGTAAAATTTTAACACTCATAAAAGTAACTAAACTCTGAGTAATAGAAAAAAAGTTCTTTTTTATAGTTTAGCAAATATTTGTATTAAATATTAACTTTATGTGTTTAAGTAGTTTGTGACTTTTTAAGAAAATGTTTGGAGGAAAATTATAATTTGAAGATGAAAAATAAAAAGAAGAGAATTTTTTATTTCTAGTGAACATTTAAAATTTTAGTACAAATTTTAATTTTTTAAAGAAAATTTGATTCTCTAAGGAGAATTTAAATTTTTATTGAAAATTAGGATTTTTTAGTAAAAATATAAATTTTTGGGGAAATTTCTATTTTTAGTGAAAATTTGGATTTTTAGTGAAAATTTGAATTTTTAGTGAAAATTTGAATTTTTAGTGAAAATTTGAATTTTTAGTGAAAATTTGAATTTTTAGTGAAATTTGAATTTTTAGTGAAAATTTGAATTTTTAGTGAAAATTTGATTTTTAGTGAAAATTTGAATTTTTAGTGAAAATTTGAATTTTTAGTGAAAATTTGAATTTTTAGTGAAAATTTGAATTTTTAGTGAAAATTTGAATTTTTAGTGAAAATTTGAATTTTTAGTGAAAATTTGAATTTTTAGTGAAAATTTGAATTTTTAGTGAAAATTTGAATTTTTAGTGAAAATTTGAATTTTTAGTGAAAATTTGAATTTTTAGTGAAAATTTGAATTTTTAGTGAAAATTTGAATTTTTAGTGAAAATTTGAATTTTTAGTGAAAATTTGAATTTTTAGTGAAAATTTGAATTTTTAGTGAAAATTTGAATTTTTAGTGAAAATTTGAATTTTTAGTGAAAATTTGAATTTTTAGTGAAAATTTGAATTTTAGTGAAAATTTGAATTTTTATGAAAATTTGAATTTTTAGTGAAAATTTGAATTTTTAGTGAAATTTGAATTTTTAGTGAAAATTTGAATTTTTAGTGAAAATTTGAATTTTTAGTGAAAATTTGAATTTTTAATTTTAGTACTAATTTTTAGTAAAAATTTGAATTTGTGAAATTTGAATTTTATTGAAATTTTTTTAGTGAAAAAATTTAAATTTTTAGTGAAAAGGTAGTGAAAATTTATTTTTTGCTCTAATTTTCAGTGAAAATTTGAATTTTTAGTGAAAATAAACTTTTTAAAAAAGAATTTTAGTGAAAGAATTTTTAGTGAAATTTTGAATTTTTAGTGAAAAGTTCAGTGAAAATTTTTATTACCAAAATGTACCAAACTAAAAGTTGTAAGCTTAAAATTTTACAATAAAGTACCGAAATTAAAAATAAAGTACCAATTTTGAATAAAGAAAATAACAAACAAAACATTTAAAATAAAAAATTTATATAAATGAAAAAGTAAAAATTCTATAAAAATTTTTAAAAATAGCAAATTATTTTCAGGTTATTTATAAAGTACCAAATTTTAAAAAAGTACCAAAACGTAAATTTTCAAAATATTTTTCCAAAAAGTTTATAAACATTTTAGGCAAACATGATATTTCTATATTTATTTAATCCTTTTTTATGGTTTTTATTTAACCACAATTTCTATCTATTTATCTATTTTTTTCTAGTCTAAATCAATATTATTCCAAAATACATAAATACACTTAAAAAAATTCCATGACACTAAAGTAAACAAAAGAACGAAAAGTTTCATTTATTTATTTATTAATTTATTTATTTATATTTAACGTTTAATATTTCTATTCATATAAGAACTATAATATTTAAATTTTTATTTGAATTTTCTAATTGTATTAAGTCAAACAACAAACAATAACAAAAAAAAAAATAAAAATAAAAACATGATTAATAAATAAACAAAGAAAAGCAACACGTATAAAATAAATAAATAAAATTGAAACAAAACGTTTCATCATTCCAAGAAAAAAAGGGGAAAGAGAAATGAACGCTGTTAAACAAATACCAACAAACATACATATCTGTGTGTGTGTGTTTTAGGGATATAGGATATAATAAAGATTTATTTTTGGAACACACATGCACACATTCAAGATTAATAATAATAATGCTTAAAGCAAAAAAAAATGCTTACAGAGACATATTTCAAAATTAAGAAAATGAGAAAGAAGAAATTAATATAAATATAAGAGAAAAATGATGTTAATATGTGATAAAAGTTATATTATTGGAGGAAATTTTAGAAAATTTTATTAAAAAAATAATTTTTTTATTCTTTAATAACATTAATCATACGACTCTATAGTTAAGTCAAATATATAACAATTACACGCTTTTTTATAATATTTAAAAAGTATGCAATACTTTTTGTATATGAGAGGTATAAATAACATAATAAACATACACTCCCTTAGGAGCGTCCCAAAAGTATGCTGTTCTTTTTAAATAATTTTAATTAATACATAAATACGATTTTTACTTTTTCAAAATTCTCTCTGTTACTTCAAAGAGTCAAAAGGAAGATGAAAACACCATCTTAATGAAAACTTCAGGAGCTCTATATGTTAGCTATGCGAAATTCGTAGGCCGAAAATTTGTTAAGTAGTTTGTAGCTGTGTAGAACTCCTACAGGATATTATAATTATTGGTAAAATAATAAGAGATTTATTAGTTTTAAATCACATTTTGCAGGCTGCATACGGGTTCAAATGTTTAAATATGCCTCTTTAAATGTTCCAAAAAATATGCAATACTTATTTCAAATAAAATTGGAATGTTTAAAAAAATTGAAAGCTAAATTTCAACTTTATATTTATATTTTGTTATCTTTTTGAACTTTTCTGTACGAAAATCTATCGAGATATCAAAATTACTATATCTAATACGGTCCATTAAATGGTCTATCAGATATTTATTTTTTCCCTTTAAAAATATTTCTGAAAGGTGTCTTAAAGGAGAGTTGGATCCACTTTCGTAAAAGTTCGCATAGACATTTTTGTTACATAAATCTATATGAAACTAAGTATTATCATAATGACAATATTGTTTCACGATTTCTGCTTTCACTATAATTTTTAGAAGACGATCTTGTATGGAAGTTAATACCGAAATATTACCAAATTTCTCACACACAGATTTAAGGTAGTTGAGGTCCTATTTATATCAAATTTATAAAAATATATTTATATGTGAGAGTTTAGTGAGCAAAAATCCTATTTAAGAAAACAATTCCGTGGTGGCTAGATGACATAGTGTACACGTCCATTGTTTCATCTAGCCTCCATACAGGTGCTATATACTTCAATAGGCTTTGTATTTGTGTTAATGCGCATAAATTTTTATCCAGGTCTCTTTAAAATTGCTGCCTGTATCTTGTTCATAAATTTTATGTGAAACAGATAAAAAATTAAAAGGATTCCTTTCATTTAACTGAAATGGATGTTAAACAAACGGATCCAATTGGCCTGAAAGTCTATATGGGATAAAAGTTTACACTTTCTTTTGGTAATGAAATTTTGTTTATCCATTTTGACACTAAAAAATTCCAATCCATTGAACTCTAAATTTATGGAAAATATAATACTTGAGAAAATATTGCCTTAATTTGGCCGGTGTTAATATTATTGTGACACTTAGCAGCATTTCTAAAGGTCCACAGTCCCACCAATATAACAGTGAAAAAATGGTTCTGTTATCCTTAAAAGTTTTCGAGTAATGAAAATTCACTTTTGATTAAAATACAAAAAAGAAATACAAAATTTTATAATGGAGCATATGTCAATTAAACGGCCTGCCACACCCACAATTTTGAACTAAAATTTTTCATACTTTATCTTTGATAGATTTTCTAATAAATTGCGTTAAACTTTTTAAAATCATTTAATAAAAAAATCGATTTCTTTTTAATTATTTCTGCCCCTTGAATATACAAAAGGTATGCAATTGTTTTTGTAATCAGTTTTAAGTTTCTTAAATTTTTTCTTTTCATTAAAACTAAAATTTATCTTTAATTTCTATGGTAAAATAAATAATTTCTTAAATAAAAAACTATTTAAATATTCTTATCCAAATAAACAAATTGACTTTAACTTTTTAATACATATTTTTTTGTTTTGTCTGTTTATCATTTATTTGCTTTAACAAATAAAGAAACAGAAACAAAAAAGAATCCATAAGATAAACAATTATACACATACACATGGAAATAAAACAAATACATTTATACCAATATTCTTAAACGTTTTTGTTTCTCTCTCTCTCTCTCTCTCTCTCTCTCTTTAGTTTTTTATTTGTTCTTACAAAATAAGAAACTGAAAACAAATATGAAAATTGTTAAGACTATTGAAGCAAAAATATCCAAATACAAATACATACCTACAATACACACACATATATGAATGTTATTTACACTAGGTGTTATAAGCCTATATTGCTTTTACAAATATATGGATGAGTGTGTGTGTGTGTATGTATCTGTAGGTTTTGTTTTTTTAAGGTATGAGTTTGTTTTGTATAAATTTGATGCTTGACTAATTTGTATTTATTGTTATGAAGATTTAAGCTTAAAGGAAAATAGGAATTCATTTCATTTTCTTTTTCTTATTTCCGTTTTTATTTTCAAGTGTGTATTGTTTTCAGTTGTATGTAAGAGATTCTGAAATGGAAAACAACTCATAAGCTGTTTTTTGATAAATAAGGAAAACAAATCGAAAATTTGGCCAAATAATGGGAAATAATAAGAATGGTCATAACGACTTTTAAAAACCTCCTAAAATATGCTATAAAATATATTTCTTGAAAATATTTGGTGTTGCCCCTCTCACAAATTACAGTCCTCTAACATCCATTTAAAGTACATTTTGTCTGAATTGTAATTCATTTCTAGATATTTTCCTGTTAAATTTCAAAGTGGCTTCAGATGTCGGTCTATAGCTTTTTTTCCTCCTGAACCGATTTCATTGATTTTTATTTTTATAAATATGGAAGCAATAACGAACTATCGGAGCAGTTTTTTTTAATTTCAAAATATTTGTTTCAAAGTATTAACTTCAGTCAAGCGGAAGTATAGACGGACATCGCCTAATAGATTCAGAATATGAAACGGACATTAAGTGTCCTTGGAGTTCTCATATTTTTTATTTTCATTTTCCATAAAATGTTAAAATTTTTTTAAAAATGTGCAATTTTTGCGAAAGTTTTTAAAAAAAGTACCAAAAAAGGGGCAAAAAGGGATTTTAATTTTTTAAATTAAATTTAACAAAATTAAAAAATCCATTTATTTAGTACCTTTAAACGATTTGAATCAATTTTTTTCATGTTGTAAAAAAATAGCAAACATATTTATAAGTACTTTTTATTTATTTGTGCAAAGGGGTACTTTTTGTTGAAAATATTTTTAGAATTAAAAAGTTTTGAAAAACGGTTTTTAATCTTGAAAATAAAATAACAAAAGTTGTGTAAAATTATTAAAAGGATAAACAATTTTATTTTTTATCTAAAAATGAAATAGTTTTCGGTACTATTTAAAATTTGGTACTTTTTGTTAGATTAGAAATTTTGAAACCCTAATTTATTATTAATACTTATTCAATGTCGCATTAAATTGATAACTTAGTTGACATTTTTAAATTTTGGTAAATTTTTTACATTAGTTCTATTTAAATGTTAAAAATTTGGTACTTTTTTAATTCAAAGCAATTTTTCTTTTGTTGGTCGTCTTAAACTAATTTGGAACTGAAATAATAAAAATTGATATATAGAATTTTGGTACTTTTGGTATTTTTGGTACTATTTTGTTACTTTGAATAGTTTGGAACTTTGTTTGGACTTTTATATCTTTAAAAAAACGTGTTTTAATTATGTTAAATCCTAAATAGATAAATATTAGAATAAGGGAATTTTTATGGTACTTTTTACATATATTAAAAATCTGAATAAACAAAAATTAACCAAAGGGAATTTTCCGGATCTTTTTTTTAATGAATTTTATTATATAAAATCCATTATAGATAGACATTTATATAAGGAAGCTGTGTGGTAGCCTTTTTATATAAATAAGTTTTATAAAAATAAATTTAAGGGCAATTTGTGGTACTTTTTAAATCTTCGGTACTATTCTCTGTAAATTAAAATATATATACTTTTGTTGTACTTTTTGCCTTTTAAACATTTTAATAAACAAAAATTTAGTAAAGGGAATTTTATGATACCTTTTTTCAATTTACCATATAAAATACGGTTTCAAACCAAGTTTTGTATTGAAATTATTTCTTATTTTGATTAACTTCTTCTAATGTCTCTTTTTTTCTAAAGTACAAGAAAAAATCCCTTCTATGATTAATAATGATCTTTCAGATTTTGGATTACATGTTTTACATTTATATTACTCTATTACAATTTCTTATTTATTTGCACGTTACAACAAATAAGAAATTACATTTATCTTACATTTTTTTGCGGAATGAGGGAATGTTTGCCAAAAAACCCCCCAAAATATGCAATTTTTTTCTAAAAGTAAACAAAAATTCTCTTTGGTTTTTCTTCTTTTATTCCCTGTTTTTGAACTCTACAACACCACAGGTGGTTAAGACGATATATTAACTTTGTCATTGCGTGTGTAACGTTAAGAAGGAATCGTCTTCAATCAAATTTAAATTTGAATCGATTTCGCTATGTCCGTTTGTGTGTCCTTCCGTCTGTCTGTCTGTTGTTTGCACGCTCACGTCCACGATAATTGTTTGAGCTCATTTGTGAATGTGTGTGGTGGAGGGTATTGAAGATTCAGCTCTGCCGATCTGAATATAGCATTTATACTTGTTTCCATGTATATGTAGGTTGTTTTTCTGGTGGCTTTAAGCTGCTGCTTTTGTTTATCGTTAAAAGAAAAATAGGAGAATTAAAAAAGGAAAAATAGAAGACACACTTGAAAATGCGCATATTTGTTATGATAATGAAGATGGAGCAACAAAAAAAAAAAAACTAAATTTATATTCTCGACTCATATTTAAGATGAGAAAGACACAAAATAAAGCAACAATAGAAAATGTAAATGAAAAAAGAAATTTAAGCAAAACAAAACATTAAGAAGAAAAAGACAAAAAGATAAAAATTGATGATATGTTAATGGTCGGGAAGAGAGGAGAAAATAAAAAATCTTACGAAAATAAAGTATTTAAGGCAAATTATATGTATATGAGCTATTTTTTAAGGTTTCCAGGGACAATCAAAAACGAAAATTATAATAAAAATAATTTTCTTAAAAGGAAAACTAAATATTAGAAACAAAATAAAATAAGAGTCATTTTCTAAATAAGGCAATAAATAAATATTTCATAACTTATTTTTTTTAACAAGTAAACAAAATAGAAGATTTTTTGAATTTCTCTTTTTGTGATCTTGAAAAAATAAGACAATTATTTTTCTGTTTTTTTTTGATAATAAATTATATGATAAATAAAACAGAAAAAATAACTTACTCTTCATAATTATTAATTAAAGAAAAATGCAATTCTGGGAGTTTGTGAGACAAAGGAATAACTAGAATGACTTGAAAAACATACACTGGTGCATTTTCTATAAAAACACTTAATATAAAGAATTAGAAAAAAATAAACAAAAAATAATAATAATAATAATAATAATAATAATAATAATAATAATAATATTTTTATACCCTTCACCACCACTAGTGATGAAGAGGATATATTAACTTTGTAATTCCGTATAAGAAGGCGTCATCATAAGACCACAGAAAGTATATTTATTCTTGTAGCAAATCAAAATTTGTCCGTCTGTCTGTCACTTGTTGATACGCTCACAACTACAATAATTGACAGAGCTTAATGATATTTGGCCTAAGCTATAAATATTGTTATCAGAAACTAGAAAAACCGTTTCAGCATATTTAATGATATACACCAATATCTAAACCAGCCTCTAAGTCCAAGCGAAGACCTTGCGTAAACCGATCAAACATAAATCGTTAATTATAATACATTTTTTCCATAATATTTAGATATTTAAACCTCATTACGGTTCCAAAAATTATCAAAAACGCTTCTGTAGAAAAAATTGTAGCCAAAAATATAGCTAACTGTTATATGTTTTATGTTTGTGACTGTATATGTAAATATGCATCTACGTACACTGTGTACGTATGGAACATAATGTATTTACTTCACAAGCATTTGTGGTGAAGGGTATTGAAAATACGTCATACCCTTAATTAATCTCTGTTTAAGTCTTAATGCTTTCATTTTGGCATTATTTGAAAAACTCTATGGGTCTCGTATCTCTACAAGTCCGAACTGCACTATCAAATAGAGGTATGCTGAGTTCGTTAATCCATGATTTAATTTATTTGAAACATGTACCACAACATTATCTTACTGGAATAAGCAATTTTTATCAATTTTTATTTTCATATATAAAAGAGAGAAAAGCATCTTCAGCAATTCGTTACAAATTTTTTTATTACCGCTAAAATTTCTTTTAAACATTCGAACATCGTTTGATCTCCAATCGTGCCAATAACATGAGTATGACTCACAACCGTCTAAACTGATTTTTTTCGTCAATACTCTGTCTAACTCATGTAATTTTGTGCGAATTTTTGACGATTTCGTTTATGCTGTTTTTTGAGCATTAACTTGCACTTCGGCTTTCTCCATTTTATGGTTTCATCTCTTCGTAAAATAAAGAGATGATTTCGAGCGTGTAAGGAAGCCACAGAGAGATTCAGTTTCTTGTTATTTTATAATATTAATCTGTCTTTTTGGTAATTTTTAATTTCCCTTAGAAGGTTTCTGAACGCTATAATTTTCTCGTTTCTTTCGAATCATTTCGAATCCTGAAACGTCGTTGGTAATGAAAAAAAAATAAATTTTAAATTTTCTTGATCGCACTGAAAAGTTTCATGGAAAAACTTCAAATGTTATTTAGAATACTTTATGTCTGCCTTTATAGAAATATTCCACATTAAATAGCACCAAGAACATTTGATTGTATGAATAAGGCAAACAGCAAGACTAAGAAAAAATCTTGTTTACTTAAAAGGAAAACTTTTATATATTGTATACGTTTGTGTGTGTATCTGTATTTACTTCACACACGTTATTGGTGGAGGGTATTGAAAATTTGGCATGGCCGACTATGGCATTCTTACTTATAATTTCTAATTTTAATTAAAAATCTATATTATTTTTATTATAACAAAAATTTCTCAATTAAATAAATATTTTGTTTAAATCAGATTTCAATCTAAACTTTATAAAATATTTTTATTTTCCTTTTAATATCAAATTTCAAAGCGCAAATTTGTTGTTATGAATTCTATTGTTTAACAAATAAATATTGCATTCTCTAACCACAAGATCTAAAATGAAAATCTTACTATTATTCATGCTTACTCTCTCACATACACACACTAACACATACATTTGTATTTTTTCTCCCAGCTGGAAAAAAAGTTAAATAAATATAATAAATAAAAATGGCAAATAGAAGCAATAATAGAAATACAATAGATGCATATGAGGAATTATATACAAAAGAGTGGAAAAAAACACAAAAGCAAAAAAAATAAATAAATGCAAATAATAAATGAAATGAAAAATAGAGAAACTGAACAAAAAGCAATAATGAAAAATTAAATCTTTTGTAAATTTTCATTTAAAATTATTTGATTGTTCTTTTTGATTTTAGTTTTCTTTTTTTTTAATATTAATTTTATTATGTTTAGTTTCCATTTAAAATGCTGCATATTGAAATAAGTCAATTATTAATTGCTAAAACACTAAAACAAAAACAACAGATTTATAACTGAAATTTTATGAAATTAAAATAATATTTTATTAATTAAATTTTATGCGCCAATAAATGTAGTTTTGAGTAATTAAATTTAAAAAATTAAGTGACATCATACTAGCGACATAAGATATAAAATAATAGATGATAGATTTGACGATCCAACCAGATATCGAAGGGAACATGAATTGGAACTGTATCATAATTCAACTAGAACTGAACAAGAACTCAACTAGAACTGAACTAGAACTGAAATAGAACTGAAATAGAACTGAACTAGACTAGAATTAAGGAAGCAGAACAGATTCAAAACTGGACTAAATCGATTTTGATAGTTTTGGAATGGAAGTGAAGTATATATAACATAATGTTATGGCAAACTTTCATTCTTAATTGTCGATTTATAATTGACAATTAAATTGTTTACTTGAACTAAAAAGTTGCTTCAAATATAGGTCTATAACTTTTAATATACTTAACCGATTTTTCTGGTTTTATTTAGAACACTTTTCAGGACTAAAAAAATACTCAAGCAAAATTTTATTGTGCCAACAACAGATAGACAAACGGACATAGCTAAATGATTTCATGCAAGAATATATATACATTATGAGTCTGAGATTATTCCTTTTTAGCTTACAACGGAATGACAAAGTTAATGTACCCTCTTTACCACTTGTGGTGGGGGGAGGGTATATAAACTTCTATTTCTGTTTCTGCATTTGTAACAAAAAATAGTAAACAACTTTATCTGTAGCTTATTTACGTCTTTTAAACTTGTAATGTTTCTAAGAAAGTTAAAAATAGAAAAAAAACATAATTTAACTTTAATGACAATTTGTGGCAAAAGAGAGGGAGAGAGAAACATAAATGAAAAGTTTAAAGTTTTAATTATAAATTAAAATGCAAATAAAGAAATTAGAAAACCAAAACCGAACAAGTCATTCACAGTAATACAAAATAAAATACTTTACAAACAACAAATTCCAACACTTAAACACACATATACACATACACATTAACACATAGAAATGTTTATTTCCTTTCTAAGTCATAAGAAACCAATAAGAGAAACTGAAAGAGAGAAAGGGAAAATTTCACATTTTATTAAGACACACATGTGGGTAATTTTCCTTACACTTGTTTTGTTTTCTAAGAAAACCTGTTGTGACAGGTATTTAACACACATATACATGTGTACATATGTATACATATACATTTATAAAGACATTTTTATTAAAGTCTACCTTATTGACTACAAAAGAAGAATTAATAAGAAACCTGAGTTTTTTATACCCTTCACCATCACAATTGGTAAAGAGGGTATATTATCACTGTCTTTCCCTATGAAACACTAAAAAGGGATCATCTGAAACTCCATATGTTGTATATTTCCATCAAATCAAAATCTGAGACTCTTAAAATATGTCCGTCTATCTGTCTGTTTTTAGCTCGTTTACGTACACAATAATTGACAAATCTTAATGAAATTTGCCCTTTGTTTTTGTTATAGTTCTGAAAGGTTTCCTGTTTTAAACCAAAATTAAAGTCAGTTCCGTATATTTAGAGATATAGACCGATATCTGATGCATCCTCTAACGTATGGTAGAGGGTATTGAAGATTCGACATAGCCGAATATAACATTATTAATTCCTTTTTCTTATATTTTCTTATTAAGAGGTGCGTGAGTGTGTGTTTGTATATATGTGTATTGATTTATATGAAAAATTTAAGACATCAATTTTACGATTTAAAATACCTTTTGTCTATTTATTTAAGAGAAAAGTTAAATAACTTAATTTTATTATTTTTAAAGTGAAATATTTATTTTCGAAGAGAACGACAAAATGTCTTAATGAAATAAAATAGTTGAAGAAAAAATTATGTTTCAGTGATAATTTTTAATTATTATTAATAAATTTCATTGATTTGTTAAGTAATTTAAAAATAATTGTAGTTATGTTCTTTTCATTTTACAATTGAACACTTAATTCTATTATTTAGACATAATAATCAATTCTTTAGAAACATAAAGAGAAAATTTATTGATTTAACATGTTTGGAGGCGTATACTTGTTGCATTTCGTATTAAGTATCAATCATACGCATTGAAAGGTATATTTATGTTATACAGTATTTTCAACAACATTTCTTTGAAAATAATTATATGACTCTTGAATCGTTAGAGATTCCTTAAAGAAATTTTACACAATTAGAACTGAGATATTTTCAAGTTGATATTTATGAGTACAGGTACGTAGCTGGTGAGTGCTCTAGTTGATGATGCTCCAAACTATGTACAAAATGCCCAAGTCGATTTTTTGGAAATACTTCGAAAATTTTTCAATCTTTAGAGATATTTTACTGAGATCTCACATAATTAAAGATTAACTGTTTTGATGTTGTTCTTGGGGAGTTCAAGTGCTTATGCAGTCTGAGACGCAGACGAAGTACCTAAAAATTTGGCCTCCACGAGTACGAAGATTGTTTCAAAATGTGACAAAATTTCATTTATGTTAAAACGTTATAAAAATTCAAGTTTAGAATCGAAAATCTGTGCGCGAGCCCTACCCAAAGTAGGTTAATCTTAATAAAAAATTTTAAACTTTTTTGTATAGTTTTCAAATCACAAAGCTGAGAGATCATCTTTTATTAATCCTTACTATATAGCTACATATGTAAGGTAAATATTAAAAAGTATTTTCTGCTGCACGGACCTCATCATGTTAGAGTTATCTCTCAAGTAAAAATATTTATTTTAAAAATCTGACTTTTGTGCTTTGGGATTTCGGGTATTTTCACATGGCAAAAAAGGAATCTTTTTAAAATTCCTGATTCGTGGACAATTTTATATACAACATATTAAAATTTCAAATAAATATCTTTATTCCTTTCAAATTTATTTAAGTCCAAATAAATATTTTGTTTTTCGAAAAACGTCCAAAAATTCGAAATTTTATGTTCTTCAAGAATATTTGATATCAAAACATTTCAAAAAAATTGATGCCAATTTAAATGCACATTATCTAATTCACCTCAAGTGTTTAATTTTATGAACAAATAAAGTCATAAATTTTACGAAAAAATAGAAAATAAAACAAAAAAAGTGTTATGAATTAAAAGGAAAAATAGTTATTTATTCAATGGAACGACAACAATTTGAATTAAAATAAAACATGTAAATGTGTTAAGGAATGTCGATACTTTAACATAACACACACACAGACACAAGCACACTAAAATAGCAGATTATATGTTAAAAGGATCATTAACAAAATAGTCGTATACTAAAACAAGTTACAACACAAATAAAGATAAAACTACAAATGCAAAACATAAAATTACATACACAAGAGAACATATCAAGAGAGCAGTAGTGAAAGAGAGGGAGAGAGGGGAGAAACCCACCTAGCCCAAATACATAAACTTAACACATGTTAACGACAATGAGAACTTAAATAAGCCTTTTTATAAATACTTCGCTATACACTATACTATGCACTAATAGTTACTAGTAGTCGTATAGCAAACTACACCGTATTTTAGTAGTTAAATTTACAGCTACTAGCAAACCAACACTACAAACAGCATTAGATTTATTTTTTTTATTAAAATCCCTACACACACTTACACATAATTAGGTATTGATGTTAGTTATATACATGTTTGTGTGAATATATGTGTTAGAGTGTTAGTAAGAAAATGGATAATTGTGTTTTAGCTACTGGTTGTTGTATTAATATATGTAAGTTTACAAAAGACCCTGACCCTTAAAGCTATTTCTGCTACTAAACAATCATAAGCTTACAAACGTATTATTTATAGTTAACTTTCCTATGTAGTTGTTGTTGTCGTTGTTGTTTTTGCTTTTTCTCCTTCACTTTGAAAGCAACAAAAATTTGTATTTCAAAAAAAAAAAAAAATCTAAAAAACAACATTGAAACGTGTTTATGAAATTGTCCTAAAGCTTTTCGAAATATTTTTTCTTTCCTTCACATAATCTAGTAAAAAATAGGTTTCTGTATGTGTGAATGTATAGGTACGAATATGAAGATTATAAGGACGTTAAATTTATATATATAGAGAGAGAGGGAATTGTAGGGGTAAAGTACTAAACAGTATAATATTAAATACTCATCTAGTACTTAAGTGGAAAACCTTAAATGCATTTATAAACATAAATTACAAACATATGAGTGTACAAGTACTTGTATAATACTCTTATATAAATGAAAATACACATACATACATGCTAATATATTTCTACACATATTTTGAATATTTAACATTTGGTATGTAGTGTTGTATGTGTATTTTTGAGTATACAAGTTTACTTTGTTTAAAAGCGGTTATATTTGTAGGAAATTTACTTGGATTATGTGTTTGTATATGTGTTTGTGTTACTGTATTGAGGTAGGTGGCATTGTAACGGTAAGCAAGTAAATTATAATGTTAAGGGTTATAAGTAAGAGTAAAAGTAATAATAAAGAGAAAAATTCAAAGAAAATAGGAGGGTGAATTTTAAACAAAAAATTATAGAGAAAAAAAATAAAAATTCTGACAAGATTTTTGAAATAAAATTAAAAAATTTGATTATGAAAACGTGATATAATTTGAGAAATTAATGACAATTATTGATTTTAATTTTTAACTAAGTTTTGAAAAAAAATTTTGTCCCTAAAAGTAAAAAGTGAGATCGAAAAATTTTATCAACATTGGAAACAGTTTTACGGCAGACATTTAAATTTTGTAGAAAAGTATTTACAATTTTAATATGCACTTTTTTCTGGTCGATCATTTTAGTCAGGTTAACAGTATTTTAACTTGTTTAATATTAAACATAATAATAACTGATATGTTTTACACAGGTAACTTGATCACAAAAATAAATCAAATTACACTTGTGTTAATATTTTTAATGAAAAATGTGTGATTAGAATTTTCAATCATTGGAGTTTATCGGTTACGAATAAACCATATTTTCATGTACAAGTCATTAAGTCATTATTTTATTTAAATTTGTGAAGAAAAATATATAAAAAATAAATTTTAAAGTTAAAATATTCCTTAATTAAAGATGATAACACTCAAATACACACACACACTTCCTAAAATTAAAGATCTTATTTAGTGACACTCTCATAATATTTTCCATTGTTATGTTTTATTGGCTCTCTTCTTTTTAAATTAAGACGCAAACAGTTTATTATGAAGAGTGAAGTATACTTTAGGGGGAAATTCAAGTAAAAATAAAAAAGAACACTGTAGATGCAATTAAGTTTAGGATTTCCAACTTCTTTTTTGTTATCAGAGATGTTGAACCGAAAATAGAACAAGTAAGAATGTACCCTCCACCACAAGTGTGTAACTCACAAATACTCGGGCCAAATTCCATTGAGCTCTGTCAATTGTTGTAGATTTGTGCGTGCCAAAAACGAACAGACAAATTTACAGACAGACTGACAGACAAACGGACTTTAGCTAAGTCCGTCGACTCAGATTTTGTGTTGATACCAGAATATATATACATTATGTGGTCTGAGATAATTCCTTCTTAGTGTTACACACGGAATAGAAAGTTAATATACCCTCATCCCCACTTGTCGTGGTGGATATAAAAGTAGTTTTTTTCCCTTTTTTAAATGTGTGATAATAATATAATTGTGGTGTTGTGTTTTGTAATATATGTTTTATTGTTAAACTAAGCACTTAAAACAAAAACCTCAAAAATAAAACCTTAAATTAGTTCAAAGATTAATTTTTAGTTGTGCTCATTTCTATGGCAATCAGTGTCAAATACATTTTCACTGTCATTAATTTATACATTAAAACATAAAAGTTATCTTAAACACTTTAAATACACAGAAACTCTCAAACGTACACACGCACACATACTCTCACACTGACACACATTGTGGTCTGATAATAAATTTAATAATAAACGTATGAAGAAAATATTAAAAAAAGGATCTTTATTATGAGTTTTGAAGAATATAAGTTGGAGGGAGGAAAAAGGAAATACTTTTTTCCAAGAATTTTTATTATTTAACATGAATATGTTAAAGTCCTGTTTTTTTACTACTTATTTGGAATTTTTGCATGATTGTGTGTGTATGAAAAACTTTATGAATTTCTTTAAGAGAAAATATTTCACTTGTTTATGTGTGTGACTTTACACTTTTTACGGCTTAATTATTTCACAAAGAGGAATTGCACATAATTAATGTTATAAAAAAGATAAAAAGGAGGAGAAATATGAAGACAAAGTCAAATGTTATAAGATAATGTTGTATGACTAACAATTAAGGATATGATTACAACAATAAAATATGCATAACTTTCTTAAAGAAAACAACAGGGGGTATGAGAAATATTTTAGTTGAGATATTAATCATACGCGCCATTAACTAGAGGACATGACTAAACTTGGAAATTATATTACTAAGCAGAGACATTTTTAGAATTTTATAATTATAAAATATTATAATTTTAAAATTTTAATATTTTCAAATTATGAATTATATTTTTTCCAAAAATTTTGTAAAATTTTAATTTTTACTGGAATTAAATTTTTCATAAAAGCTGAATTTTTCATAAAAGCTAAAATTTTTGCTAAAAAATTAATTTTAATAAACAATTTTATTTTTCACTAAAATCAAATTTTTCACTAAAAATTCAATTTTTCACTAAAATCAAATTTTTCACTAAAAATTCAATTTTTCACTAAAATCAAATTTTTCACTAAAAATTCAATTTTCACTAAAATCAAATTTTTCACTAAAAATTCAATTTTTCACTAAAATCAAATTTTTCACTAAAAATTCAATTTTTCACTAAAATCAAATTTTTCACTAAAAATTCAATTTTTCACTAAAAATTCAATTTTTCACTAAAAATTCAATTTTTCACTAAAAATTCAATTTTTCACTAAAAATTCAATTTTTCACTAAAAATTCAATTTTTCACTAAAAATTCAATTTTTCACTAAAAATTCAATTTTTCACTAAAATCATTTCACTAAAATTCAATTTTTCACTAAAAATTCAATTTTTCACTAAAAATTCAATTTTTCACTAAAAATTCAATTTTTCACTAAAAATTCAATTTTTCACTAAAAATTCAATTTTTCACTAAAAATTCAATTTTTCACTAAAAATTCAATTTTTCACTAAAAAATCAATTTTTCACTAAAAAATCAATTTTTCACTAAAAATTCAATTTTTCACTAAAATTCAATTTTTCACTAAAAATTCAATTTTTCACTAAAAATTCAATTTTTCACTAAAAATTCAATTTTTCAAATTTTCACTAAAAATTAAATTTTTCACTAAAAATTCACTTTTTCACTAATACATTAAATTTTTCACTTAAAGTCAATTTTCTAATAATTTAATTTTTCATTAAAAGTTAATTTTTTATTTTTATTAAAAAAACTAAATTTTTCACCAAAATTGAATATTTCACTAAAAAAATCAATATTTCACTAAAAAATTCAATTTTTCACTAAAAAAATCATTTTTCCACTAAAAACTCTATTAAAAAAATGGAATTTTTTACTAAGAAAAATAAAAACAAATTTGCACTTAAAAATTCAACTTTCTGTAAAAATTAAATTTTCCACTTAAAGTTAAATTTTTGACTAAAAATTAAATTTTTAAATAAAAATTAAATTTAAACTTAAAAAATCGTAAAAAAGTGAAAATATTTTTTCCCATACGAAACTCAAAGAAAAAATTTCTTTTCTCAAGTACTCATATCATCATAATACTTGAGATAAAACAGCAGTAATAATATAAAAGTAACAACTACAACAAAAGAAGTAAATATAAAACCAACAACATGTAAACGATAAAAACAAAATGTTAAAAATGAAAAGAAACAATAAAAGTTACTTAAATAAAACAGCAACAACAAGAACAACTTAAATAAACTCTAAGAACAAAACTAAAAATAAATATATAAATCATACGTAAAAATAATATCCCACACAAATACTCTTACACTGTTCATACTCACACACCAACTCATCATAAAATCACACATATTGCTTCCCGTTTTATTTTACATGAGTAGTTATTGTATATGTGTTTGTATTTATGCATTGAAATATATTTATTTTGTTTCTCATCGTCCTGCATAATTCCAAGAGAACGGAGAAGAGATTTGTAACATTTCTTTTGTTTATTCCTTGAATAAAGTATCCTCATTTTTTATCCTTTCTATTTCTTTACAATAAACTAAAACAAAGAGTACAACTTTTAGAAAAAAGAGGGATTAAAGTAAATTAGAATAGAAATTATTAAGGATTAAAAGTCCTTCTTAGAACAAAAGATTGGGTTTTTTTTCACATTGGAAATTCATTTTAAATTTTATGCAACCAAATGAAGGGGGAATTTGTAGAAATTTTATTAGAAAATATTTTGTTATTTTGGAAAAAAATAGAATCAAATAAAAATTTTGGGATTGAAATAAGTTTTAAGGTTTTATTGGGAGGTTATTGAGTTCCTTTTTAATTAAAATGAAAAGAGCGGAGTAATCAATAGATTAGGATTTTAAGAAGATTAAATTTATTTTTAAATTTTATTAAAGAAATATTTATTCAGAGATTTAGATTTCGATAATAAAAGTTAAAAATTCGGTTATAGTCTGGACTATATACCAGTTTAATTACTGAGGGATAGAACAGTTTATTATTTGGATTATTAAACAGTTTATTAACTGGACTGTTGACCAGTTTATTTACTTTGCTATAGATCAGTTTATATATTGTACTATAGACCAGTTTATATACTAGACAATAGACCACTTTATAAACTGGTCTATAGTTTATATACTGGACTATAGACTAGTTTATATACTAGACTATAGATCAGTTAAAAAAGAGAACTATAGTCCAGTTTATACACTAAACTAAACACCAGATAAGACCACTATAGGTCAACTAATAGACTGTTCTGTAGACCAGTTAGTAGCCTAGTTATTTAGTTAACTATTTTTAACCAGGAAGTTGCGAAAATTCTGCGAGAACATGCGCCATTATGCAGAAAGATTTTTTTTTTAACTTGATTCCAATTTTCGATCTCACTCGTTAGCTAACGACCTGGACTAGAGACTGAATAGTAAACTAATCTATGGTCTAGTTAATAAACTAAACTATGCGATAGTCAATAAACTTATCTAATAAATCTGACTACTTATATGCCCTGACTGTAGATTAAGCCGTAGTATACAGATGCTTAATATTCTGGACTGAAAACTATTTAATAGACTAAAACAATTAACAACTTTAATGCAGCTAAGTTTACATTCAAGAAAAAAATTATCCATCTTCCTTTTCTCGGAATGTCACCAAAATTACTGCGTAATATCCCGCTTTAGTTGAAGGTCATAAAATAGAACCCAATCAATCTTATAATGACACTTATGTTTCCGATTCTGACATTAAGTTCATTTTTTTTTTTTCAAATTAAATCTTTTAATTTTCTTTCATTTTTCCCTAAAAGTCCTTGTTACGGTTACGGTCATTTTATTTAACAAATTGTTGATGTGTAACAACAATAAACACACAAAAGGGAAACGGATATTAAGAGAGTGAGAGAGAGTAAAAAAATGAATAAAAAAACTTTTTAATTATGCATTTATCGTAAAAACGATAATCAGATATTATTGAAAAGCTTCAATACATATTTACTTATGCGAAAAAAGTAAAGTAAAAAAGAAAATAAATATTTAAAACACACATACACTTACAGACACACAAACACACTTAAGCAAACTTTACAACATTTAGGTCATAAAAGAAAAATTGTAAAGAAAACAGTTGGTGTTTGTTTTTTTCTTGTTGATAGAGAAAGAGAGAGACGAGAGAGAAGAAATGGCAATAAAAAAAACCTTATAAATGACTTTAATGTTCACACTCATATATATGAAGAGGTGACAAATAAGAGGGAGTTACGGAGAGAGCCAGAAAAGTTTATAGGCTACTAAAGATATAAAAATATGGGTTTAATTTTATTTCGATTATTATTATGACCATTTTATTAATAGAGAAAGTTTGTGTTTTTCGAAATTTATTTCGTAAAAATATTCAAAAGATCTTTTAGCTATAAAAAGAAATATTTTTGAAAGAAATAAAAACATGAAAGTAGGCTATTTAATGAAGAAGAATTGTTCGAAAACTCATTAAAAAATATATATTTTTTTTAAATAAGGACTGAGGTAGACAAATTCTTAAAAAAATTCTTAAAATTCTTATTAAATAATTTTAATAAAACCAAATTTGGTCCTAAGTTTCCAATGCTATTATGCAGTACCAGGAGAACTTGCCGTTGATAGAAAACCTGGTTCAGCTAGAAAGGATAGTCCACATGATGTTTGTTAAGCCAAAAAAATAGAAAGCATTTCCAAAAGAACTTTCAACACATCTGGTAGAAAAACAACATGGTGAGCTCAGTGCTCGTACTATTTGGTACGAAAAGTTAAAGCTAAAAGCATACAAGGCTCAAAAAGTTGCTGATAGAATACTGCTAAAAATTTGGAGACCAAAGAGAAGCAGAGTACAAAAATTGAAATAAAGTGTTCTGTAAAAAATATTCCTGCTCCATACAAAACGTTTGGTTTGGTAAACAATCGGGCTTTTATAATACCGATATGTGCATGAAGAAATATTTACCAAAAATCCTGCTTCCATTCACAAGACTTCATAATGTGTCCACTTATTTTTGTTATCCTATCACTAGTGGGGAGATATGAGGCACTTATTTAAAGTGAATTGAAGAGCACGAAAATGTTGTAGATATCGAAAAACGTGGTAGATTTTGAATTGATATGTAATACCAGTTCAAGTTAAGTGACAGACAGCTTTATAAAAACGTTAATGGAATGATTTCCGAAAAAGGTTTGTCACTTATTAATTGATTAAAACTGTACAAATATATTTTTTTTTGTAAATTGTAATAATAATTTCAATCAGATAAAGAAATTAAAACTGTTACATGGTTTCGTATGTATGTTAAGAATAATTCGATTTCACTCCGTATTTATTTTAGTTTTGGTTATTATTTCCTTAATTTCAAATTAAAAGAAAATACATTCTGTTTTGCTATAATATAAGCATTTTTGCCAAAAAGATGCATTTGAAAAAGAAAACATCAAATTCTTTTTCAAATTCTATTGAATTGGAAATATTGAATGTTTTGTAATTGAAATTTATCAACAAACTGTCAATTTTAATTTAGTCGTTATCAACAAAAAGGAAGACAGGGAGAGAGAGAGAAAAAACACAAGAATAATGAAACTATTTCATTTGTATAGAATGGCGGACTCAGTCAATGAATGAATGAATGAGTGGAAGGTTGACAGACTGACAGATCGGGTTTGTGTGTTTCGTATTAATGTTACGCTAAATAAGCTCAAGTCTTCAATATTTTCTAACTTGCAATTCCAGCATGATGCAGCATCAGTAACAGCAAAAATAACAAAATGAAATTGAAAGAAGGGTTATTCATTCAAATGTAACAACAACAACAATTTGTTATACTCGAGTGTCAAAAACATTGCAAAAAAAAAATACACTCACCAACTCGCACACACACAATGACAATCAGACAAAATTTCTAAAAAAAAGGAAACAACTTAAAAGGAAGCAAATGTTTTTTTTAACAAAAAAATATAAACATTTACATATACATATACATATACAACTTGTTTTCAATATTGCAAACAACTAAACAATAACAAAATAAAATGAAAAACAGAAGAAGGATAAATATTGCAGACAGTTAAAATTGAAACCATTACAATTGTAATACACATTTCTTTGTATGCGAGAATGTTTAGATGTATAACATTTGTATGGGTATGAAAGAATATACATATGTATGTGTGTTTATATATTTGAGTTTGATGTTGTTGTGAAGGATTTTTGAATGTTCATTTTTCTTATTTTCTGTTATTTTATTTTTACAAACAACAAAAATTAAAGAAAGGATATAACGTTTTTTTTTCTTCAAGAAAAAGCTAAATAAACAAGGATGCAAAAAATCAACTTTCAATATTTGTTTTTACTTTATTTTGTTTCAAGTTATTTTTATATTTATGATCAAATCTTAAGTTGAATTCTACTTTCAATTGTTGCTATTAAAAATAACATGTTTGAGTTTGATATCCTTTTTCTTGAGTTCTTCCTTTTTATGCTGCATACTTTTCATCGATTTTTATTTGTTCTAAATAAAGAAATGCTACTTAAAGTGGAGTAAATTTTTCTCATTTCTATCTCAACATAATCGCAGGAATAGAGAGTTTGGTATATAAATTGGATTGTAGTCCAATGTCCTAACTAGTATATATTTACTAGTATATAGTCCAGTTTATTAACTAGTCGATTTTATGAAATAATTGAAATAATAGAAATAACTAGTCTATAGTATAGTTTATTAATTAGCCTATTATATTATGTATTAACTAGTCTATAGTCTATTTTAATAATTTAGCTATAGCCCAATTAAGAAGTCCGTATTCCAGATTATTAATTAATCTAGTTTATTAAATTATCTATGGTCTAGTTTATTATTATGTTCTAGTATAACAGCAAATATAATCTACAGTCTAGTTTATTAACTTTTCGTTAGTCTAGTTAATTAACAAGTCTAAACTGCTGCATATTCCTTTAAACGCATATAATTTTACTTTTGAAATGATAAGATAGAATTAAAAAGGAAAATATTTACTGGGCTAATAATATTAATACAATTTTTGAGTTTAACTGTCAAACTTAAGGTATTTTCCTATAAACGCATTTAAATTTATCAGTTTCTATAGCGTAATAAAAATGAAAATTCCATAAAGTACCTCTTGAAGATCCAAAAAGTAACATGAAAATACCCTTAAATTATTTTTATCCTTTTTAAGGTATCTGTGCACTGGGACGTATTCCTATAAACTCAATAATTTAAATATTAACAATTAGAAAAGGTTATTTTAATTTCATATATTTAACTTAATTTTTGAGTTAAGTGGTAGTTAACATTTTTAATGGTATTTTCCATAATCTTCTAATAATTCTCGTTTTTCATGAATTACCTCAAAAATGCGGTTAAACATTGATTCCACTAATTTTTTGAGAATTTTATTTTTTTTTTCGTCCGAGTACATTTCCACTTCTCTGCCCATTTCTTTTGGGCAATGACTTGCAATTCCAATTCATTCATTTTGTGGTTTCATCTCTTCAGAAAATGTAATCAACGTATTTGGAAGTTACAGGAAGATATAGTTTGTTCTTTATTTTGAGAATTCAATTTGTTACGAGTTGCTTCGGGTTTTTATAAGATAATAAGATTTATCTGTCTTTTTTTAATTTTGTGTTCTGAACCCCATAATTCTGAACCTTTTTAAAGGAACTATACACCATACTTTGGGAACGTTTAATTTTACAACCAATTTCTCTATTTTCTTATGACTACGGATATGATAACGAAATAATAATGAATTCTAAAAGACAGAAATATTGCCAAAACATTATGAAACTTATCGGTTATATTAAAGATTCCTGCAGTAAAATTTAAATTTGATCACTTAAATATAGGGTAACAACAAGACTTAGAAGAAAATCTTGTGGACATTAAAAAAGTACCGCTAAATTGCCTCTCATTAGAAAACTTCCACTTAATTAAGATTAAATGTATTTATAGAAATATGCATTAGTGTTTAGTCTGGTCTTTAATATTATTTTTAAAATGTCCGTTCTAGTATCTGTGTAGTTTAAAGTCTCAAATCCATCCTACAGTTTTTTTTTCATTAAATCCATTTAATCTATTAAATTTCTGTGAAATGCTGATAACAACAATTTATTTATTAGATTTTAATGAAACATTAAACTTCCTTGCAGGATAAAAAAAGAAACTTTAAAGGAATTTTACTAATATAACGGTCTTTATCTTGCAATACCAAATATGAACAAGAAGAAGAAGAAAGAATTATTATAAAATTAATGAACCCAGATATTCTTTCATAATGAAGTTGCTATAAATTGAAATCATCTCTTGTATTTTGTTAAACTTATTTTTCATGACGTTTTATGTTTACAAACAATTAAGTTTTTAAATTAAAATAAATTATTTTTTCTTCAATAAACTTCACTCAAACGCACAACCAAACAAAGTCATATATTTCACAACACAAACACACACACACACACATAATCAAAACCAGAAAGTAAAGAAATATTGAAAATTATCAAAAGAAACACCAACAACAACTGTAACAATATTTTAAATCATCAAAATAAATAAAAGTGAAATGAGTGAAATTTTCATTATAAAAATATAAATGAAAGAACTAGTGAAAGTGTTTAATTCGGCTATGCCGAATTTTCAATACCCTCCATCACAATTGCATGTGAAGTAAGTAGGTTTCGTACAAACTCACTCATACATAAACTCATAAAAATATACATTAATGAGTCATCAAATTGAACCGATTTTGAAACTAAACCGATTTTGGAACATGTACAACTTAACATTATGGCAAAATTTCATTCTAATTTTTCGATTTATAAGAGACAATTTTACGAAAGCTCTTCGCTTAAATTTCGAAGTTAAGTCATACATTTTTATAAACTAAACTGATTTTGCTGAATTTAAGTAGGCCAAATTTTATTAAGCTCTCTCAGTTATTGAGGATGTGAGAGTACCAACAACATACAGACGGACATAGCTAAATCGATTCAGGTTTCGATTTGATTTGATGCAAGAATATATTACATTATGGATTTTTGGATAATTCCTTTTTAGCGTTACACACAGAATGAAAAAGTTAATATGTCTTCTTCACCACTTGTGGTGGTGGAGGTTATAATAAAGTAAACTGAAATAATTTCATTATGACAACGCACACTGATACAAACAGATACATTTAGTGTTATATGGATATGATTTGATGAACAGGAAATGCCAGAACGAAAGGGAGAAGATTGGAATAGGAAATGAACGTTAATGAAATTTATAACTTTTCGTAAAAAGCAAATATTTTATAAGCAAATTGATATGACTACAACGACTAATTAATTTTTGTTATTTTCATGCTTGATGTTTGATTTTTTGGTGTGCTTCTGAGAGTGTAGGTGTGTGTGAGAGAGAGAGTGTTATTGAAATACTTATTTTTTATAATTTTATATTAAACATCAATAAGTTGTTGGTGTTGTGGAACATTTCATATTCGTTTCTTATTCGAAATGAAAAAACGGAAGAAAAGATTAATTTAGAAAATTTTATAATAAAAAATATATTTTATTAATAATAATTAAGTTATAGGCCGATATCTGATATATCCAAAAAATTACTTTCTAGTAAAAAAGTTATAATTGAAAAAGCCTCAAAAATTTAAATAACGTTTTGATGACAGTCAATAAGTTTTGAATTTGAATTATTTATATGTTTGTATTAGTGTGTTATATCCAAATTGAAGAGTACTTGAAATCCGTTATATTCCTATTCTTCTTTTAAGTCAATTTTCCCCAAAATTTATTTGCTGAATCTTTGCTGATATATTTTAAATATTTTCCAAATCATTAAATTGATTTAACTGAAAATATTTAAAAACAAAACCAAAAAGACTCCTCCCAACCCCCCGATAAAATGAGAAACAAGTCATATTTTATGGAGAGAAAGAAACACTTTGGTTTTTCCCATTCTGTTTTTTTTTTTTTTTTTGGTTATTAAAAAGCTACTAAACCATTATTTTATATTTAATTATTCATTAAATGTTTTGTAAAGGAGGGTTTTTATAAATGTCAATAAAATTTAATATTTATTTTGCTTACAAAGAGAGAAAATATTTTATTACGGACAGCATGACTATTTAAATTTTATTGTCATACTCTTCACTAATGATGCCCAAAATAATTTATTCCTTTATTTTGCTATTTTAATCCTTTTTGGGTTTAAATGGATAACAAAAACAATAAAAGCTTAAGAGATTTTCAAAATTAAGCAAATTGATTTTTACTTCTCACATAAAAAAGGGTTTACAAATTTAAAGCTTTAAAATTCTTTTAAATTTTAAATGTAAATTTAGAAAATTTATATTTTAAATAAAAACTATTGACTTAAAATCTTTTAAAACAAAACCTTAAGAGACCAAAAATAATTCATCGTTTTGTCTTCTTCTATTGTTTTGTTTTATATTTTCAATTTGATTAAATGCCAATTTGTAATTACACAAGACATTGTACACATACACAAGCATACAATAAACTAGAAATGGAAACCTTTATGAATTTACCTAAATGTATACTATACATTTTTGCAAATGTACACAAACACAAGAAAGCCAACATACTTTAGTTAAAAGCAACTCTAAAGCTCTACACACTTACCCTCTTTTCTCTACATAAACTTATGCATAAACATTTTAACATGAAAATACTCATCATTAGTTCTCTCTATTACCAAAACAGTTTTACCCAACTCTCCTTTCTCTTTCTTTCTCTTTGTCATTCAACCATCTTAACATAATTCTTCTTGTCACTATTTTGCTTTTAAAAACTGAGGTTAAAAATAAAATAATGTTGATAAAGATGAAAATTGAGCAGAAGCAGACGAAGGAGGAGGATGAGGAGGAGTAGAGAAGAATAAGTAAAAAGAATTTTCATTCCTCAGGAATTCCTTAAGTGTTTCATCATCAGAATAATTGACTACTTAAGTTTGTGTATAAGTTTGTATGTCTATCATCTGTATGAGTAATGCGTGATGAACAACAAACTGTATATGTGTTAGTGTATAGTGATGACATATATAAATTGTTTTGTTCCACACAAACACACACTCACTCCCATACATTTAAACTTATATTCTCTCTACACAATTTTTCCTATGAAAAAAATTGCATAAACAAAAATAAAATAAAACACTTTTAAAGTCATTTCTTATTAAGAACTTGACGTTTGTTGTTATTGGTAGCGAGTAGTTTTAACAAGAACATCTACATAACTAACAACAACAGCAAGCAACAACAAACAACAAACTACTACCAACATAATTGCTTTGATATTGAAGCACATTTTCTACAGTTAGAAAATGCGTTCAATTTAACTTATAGTCTTCTATGTGTCTTTGCTATTTCATATGTTTGAATGTGTGTATGTGTGTTTATGTGTTAGTGTGTTAAAAGAGGGAAATTAAAAAATTTCAAATTGCCTAGAATTAAGTTTCATTTTCTATTTCTTCGCTTCTTATCTTCACCGTAATTGAAGCAAAAACTACAAAGGAAACTGTCAGTATTGAATTAAAGGAAAAAAGAAAACATAATAAATGAAGGATAAAACGCTAGAATGAAATCGAATCCATAGGAAAATGAGGTTAATGAAAAAATGTGAATTTAATTAATTTGAAAGTTTGAACATGATTTTTTTAGGTTACGAATAGTTATGCAAATGACAGTTCAAAGAACAGGTGAAATTTTCAATCAAATTTCAAAATAAATAATTCAGAGAACTTAATTATGAAGTTAAGTTTAATTAAAAAGATAATATACTAGTCTCTACTTTAGATAATGTACTAGTTGCTAGATTTGACAATGAAGTAAATTCTAGTCTAGACAACAACCTATACCCTTTCCTAAATAAAACACTAATCTTTAGTCCGGACGATAATCTTGATAATAAAGTAAACTCTAGTCTGGACAATATGTAAAATAAAAAATAGTCTCTATTACAATATACTAGTCTCTAGCACAGACAATAACTACTTTGCAATATAGATAATAAACTAAACTGAAGTCTAAATAGTCTATAGTTTTGACAATAAAGAAAGTAAACTAGTTTCTAGACAAGAAAATAAATTATTATTATCTTGCCAATAAAATACTCTCCAATTTAATCCAGTTAGTAATCTAGACAGCAGGCTATTCTCTCTTCCAGACAATCTATTCTGGGCATACAGCAAGTCTGCAATCTAGGCAGCAAATTGCCTCAAATTAAAACTATTTGCTATTTAAAACAAATTATTTAATAATTTAATAATTTTATTATTAAATAAATCAACTTTAAATATTCATAAAGTTTTTAATTTAAAACCTTCAAAAACATGCAAATAACTCTTAACCCCCCCCAAAAAAAAGGAAATAAAATTTAATTAAAATGTTAATTTTGTGTAAATTTATGATGAATATTTAATAACTGTTTACCAAAAAAATGACAGAAAATAAATTTAATTAAAAATAAGACATACGTTTTGCTACACTTTTTTTGTAAAAATAAATTATAAATTAAATTTAATGAAAAAAATTATTTAAATGTTAATTAACAAGCATAATGAGATAATTAAAATGGATATAAAGGATAAATCAGCCTTAACTTATGCTACACTATATATCCCTTACTTTATGCTACTCTTTCACAAACACTCAACAACACCTTTAAACACAAAACAGCACACACACACACAAACAACACTTTTAAATGCTCTTTTTTAATGTTTGTCATACAAATCATTTCAAAATCTCTTGTTATTTTTCTCTCTTTTTCTTTATTGCAGAAAGTAAAACTTGTACTCCCGATGAATTCACTTGTAAATCCGGCGAGGGTGAATGTATACCCTTAGCCTGGATGTGTGATCAAAGTAAAGATTGTTCAGATGGTTCCGATGAGGCTTCATGCAGTAAGAAATATTTTTTTTAAATTTCTAAAAAAATGCAGTTTGTTTTTCCCTCTTTTTTATGATTTATGGTTGTTGTTGTTTTAATACACAAATCCTTTTTTACACTTTTTTTCTAATATTTCGCCTTTTTGTAGTTCTAAGTTTTATGTTGCTTTGATATGCCCTTTATTTTATAAAGGTAGTGGTTGCACAAATACACTTAAACTTTCAGGAAAATATTGGGGGATTTATTCCAAATATTTTCTTAAAGTTATGCAAAATTTAATTATAATTTGTTAATTTTTTTCCTATGGCTTAATATCTACTTCTTTATGTTATTAATTTGATGTTGTTTGTAATTAAATTTGTTGTAAGTTTGGTGGTGGTTTTGTGTTTTTTAAATCAAAATAAGAAAATTTCGGTAACGGTTTTAAAAACACCTAAAAGTAGACTTTAATAATTTTAATATTAGATGTTATTAACTTTATTTTTTAATTAAACAGAAAAAAGCGTTTAATATGCTATTTAAAGCCTTAAAATGTGCTCTGAAATTAGATGTTTTAAAATTCCTATAAGTATGCTGTCAAATGCTCTATTAAGATTTCAATCTTATTAAAATTAGAACTATTTGTTTAGGTTTTGGTGTTAATATTTCAGTAGTAAATTCCTTTTCAAATAAAATTCCTCTCGAATGTGAATATCACAACCACTTTACTAATCAACTAATATTTAACTAATCTTGATTTAATTTATGTTTTAATATTCCGTTTTTAACATTATTTTGTTATTAATTTGATTTATTTATTGCTCTTGCTAATATTTATTCTCTCATTCTCTTTGATCTCCTAATTCCTAATCTCATTTATAAGATGAAACTTGCCGTTCGGATGAATTTACTTGCGGCAATGGACGTTGTATACAAAAACGTTGGATGTGCGATCATGATGATGATTGTGGTGATGGTTCCGATGAGAAAAATTGTGCTAAAGTGCCCTGTGATGCTCATGAGTTTACTTGCACAAATGGTGCCTGTATCCATAAGAAATGGAAGTGTGATGGTGATCCAGATTGTTATGATGGATCCGATGAATTTGTAAGTAAAGATTTTTATTTCATTTGATTAAATAATTTAACGTGTATATAAACTATAAATACGCCTCTGGTCTCAAGAATAAACTAATCTGTATTAAAGACAAACAACCTGTCTCTAGTCTTAAAAGTAAGCTAATTTCAGATCTAGACAATAATCTAGTCATTTATCTCGATAACTCGGTAAAATATAGCCTTGACAGTAAGCATTTCTCTAGTTTAGAGAATAAACTAATATATAATCTTTAGTTTACAGACTTGTTTTTTATTTCGATTACCGACTCTGTTGTCCATAATCTGGAAAATAAACTAGTCTCTAGTCTAGACAATGAACTAGACTCTAGCCCAGACAATAAACTAGTCTCTAGTCTAGACTTTGAACTAGTCTCTAGCCGCTTACTAGGCATAACTATTTACAGTATACTGATCTCTAGTCTAGACAACAAACTAATTTTACAGTCTATACTCTAGTCTAGAAAGTAAACTTAGTACTTAGTAGCAAAGACAATAAACTAGATATTAAACAAGTCTATAGACAAGATAATAAAGTAGCCGCCGGTTTAGACAATAAACTAGTCTTTAATCGAGACAATAAACTAGACTCTAGTCCCGACACCAACCTAATTATTAGTCAATAACAGTTAAATATATTGACAATAAACTGGTTTGTAGTTAGAATAATAAACGAGTTTCTAGTCCAGACATTCACTATTCTCTAGTTGGGATTATAAATAAGTCTCTGATGTTATTTAGTCTCCAATCTATGCAATAATTAAGTCTTTAATTAGGTCTATAAACGATTCCATAAATGATAATTTAATGTCTAACTAATAATTTAATGACACTTATCTAGTCTCTAGTCCATACAATAATATAGTATAAGGTGGATAATAATTACGTCCTTAATCTACACCATAAACTAATATTTAGTCCAACCCTGACGAATTCTGCAAGACCTAAATTAAATGTGTAGTAAAGATTAATTCAAAAATTAGTAAATTTTGTTTATTAAATTTATTATTTAAATTTTCCACTTCATATGGTTTTAATACATCCTCTCATAAATTTGTTTATTCCCCAAAAAAAACTATATCCCCTAATGAATTTAGTTTTTTTAACCAAAATGACAGTTAACATGAGAAATACATTTTTATATGATCTATTTTTAAAAGTTCTTTTAATAAATATTTCCATTTTGTTGTGCTGGCTGTCTGTCTGCCTGCCAGAATTTCATATATATTTTGAGAAAACAATATACACACACATACATTCATACCTACAGTTAATATTTCATTCATTAGATAAAATATCCCCAGAATCATGTTGGTATTATAACAGTAACTAAGGAACAAAATAGTTGTACTCAAACATTGTAATTTGATCATACACACTGTATCCACAACCAAATAAAATCCTGCAGTTCGGGTATAAGAACATAATCCAATGAGACTGTTTACGTTATCAATTACTGGTGGTTAGTGGAGTAGATAAAGTTGTTCTTTTTTGTGACTTTTTGTAAGCAATTTTAACTGTATGTTATTACAAATTATTTAAATCTGTTGGACATTTTTCCTTTTAACAATTTTACGTTTATTTTATTTAGTTTTTGCATTTTTATTCATGACTTTAAAAGTACATTCAAATGTTGCCATTGGAATAGAAATAAATTTTAAACCCAAAATAAAATTTAACCACAAAAACCAGGAAATTTTAGCTTTGAGTTAAAACAAAAATATTTTAACTATAAAATTCTTACAGATTTTTTTTCCATTTTTGCCTTTTTTAGTTAAATGACTAAATAAAAATGATTGAAAGTCTGTTAGTCTCAACTACTGGTTGGTAGTTGACTGGTTGCTGGGTTTTGGTTGCCGGTTATTAGAGATGAAGAGCTATGGAATTTGTTCTCATATATGAAACAAAAGCTCACTATAAGTAAGATTTAGTTTCTATAGAACTAACTTAACACGAAAATTAGGGTGACTCAAAATATTGTGATATTTTATAGCTTTATTTTTTTAATTCGTATTATATTGAAACATTTTTTTCCTGTTCAGTCCTTGAGTTCAGATCAAGTCAGTTTGAGTTCAGATCAAGTTTAGTTCTATTTCAATTCTAGTTTAATTCTAGTTCAGTTTTAGTATACTTCTAGTTCAGTTTTAGTTCAGTTCTAGTTCAGTTCTAGTTTAGTTCAAGTTTTGTTCTAGTTCAGTTTTAGTTTAGTTCTAGTTCAGTTCTAGTTTAGTTTTAGTTCAGTTCTAGTTCAGTTTTAGTTCAGTTCTAGTTCAGTTTTGTTTAGTTCTAGTTCAGATCTATTTCAGTTTAGTTCAGTTCTAGTTTACTTCTAGTTCAGTTTTAGTTCAGTTCTAGTTCAGTTCTAGTTCAATTCTAGTTTCAGTTTAAGTTTAGTTCTGGTTCAGTTCTTGTTCAATTTCTAGTTCAGTTTTTAGTTTAGTTCTAGTCAGATCTATTTCATGTTTTAGTTCAGATCTATTTCAGTTCTAGTTCAGTTCTAGTTCACTTCTAGTTCAGTTTTAGTTCACTTCTAGTTCAGTTCTAGTTCAGTTTAGTTCAGTTCTAGTTCAATTCTAGTTCACTTCTAGTTCATTTTAGTTCAGTTCTTAGTTCAGTTCTAGTTCAATTCTAGTTCAGTTTTTAGTTTAGTTCTAGTTCAGATCTAGTTCAGTTTTAGTTCAGATTCTATTTCAGTCTAGTTTCAGTTCTAGTTCACTTCTAGTTCAGTTTTAGTTCAGTTCTGGTTCAGTTCTAGTTCAGTTTTAGCTGAATTCCAGTTCAGTTTTCAGTTCAGTTCTAGGTTCAATTTCTTAGTTTCAATTCTAGTTCAGTTCTGGTTAAGTTCTAATTCAGTTCGAGGTTATTTCGGGTTTCGGTTCCAGTTCAATTATTGTTTTTTTCCGGGTTAATCCACAGTTCCAGATTTTATTTTCATATCTTCTTTAAAAAGATACAATGGATACAATAATTTTAGTCATAAATAACAACTGTGGAATAGATTTTATTTATGAATGAAAATGAGAATTTTTTATTTTCTTAAATATCTTTTCAAATTTAGTGCTTTTTAAAATATTCGCTCGGGTTTTCTTTCATTCTTTCTGCCATAATTCCCTTAACATTGAATACTTTTAGAGAAACAACAGTTTTAACTTTAGTCTATTACAAACACTTGTGCCACAAGAGTTACTACAAAACTTCCACAGCATTCCTAAATATCATTACTAACTCATGCCACACCACTGCAACATACTATATACTACAAGTTGCATTCATAGGATTACAACATGGTTTCTTTTATAGTTGTTGCTGGCACAACAATTTAGTAAATGAATGCTGAGTCTTAAATAAGAATATTTCAATAGAAATTGTGAAATAAGAATATCTTTAGTGTTATAAAAATAGTCCAACAAATAATTATAGTAACAGGATAATAAACTATAGTGTGACTAGTGTTAGTAATTGATTTAAATTTTATTTTTTAAAAAGTATTAAAGTTATGTTTCCTGCCAATTGTTAAATGTGAAAAAATTCCTTAACTTTAGTATTGTGTTAAGCACTGTTTTGCACTCTTTAATTCTCTTTGTTCTGTTTTAAAGCACAAAAAATTTAAGTGCATTATGTTTGCATGTATATGTATGTGTGTGATTTTTTTATGTAAAAAAATCATTTAAATATTTTTATACATCTCCATTTCAGTGTTTGTTTGTAACTAAATATGAATGTGTGCGTAAGTTCATATACATATAACTAGATATCATACACATACACACACTCTCCCATACTACATTTACAACACAATTCTTTTAACAAAATTACTATTTACACATTTGCTATCTATACGTGAACATATGTGTGTGTGTGTGTGCGTGTATGTATGTGTAAATTTGTCCTTGTTTTATCAAGAACTATTTGTTAATTTTTTCTCTTCCAATTTTTTTCATTTTAACTCAATTGAGGTTTTGTAGTTTTTTCCTCTTGTATGCCCCTCTTTATAATTTTTTCCCAAAAAGGACGAAAGGGAGGGTAAGAGAAAAATATGTAACAAGGATTTTAAATAAAAATGACATTTCGATTTTTATAAGAACAAAAAATCTTCGGGAGTGTATGTGTGTAAATAAACAGGATTTTTTTTCCGCATAAAGAGACAAAGTTACAAGAGGGTAATTGGGTTGGTACTTTATTATTAAGGTTTTTTTCTTGTGTTTTTTAATGGAAAAAGACATTTTTCTGGTTTTATATGAAATTGATTAAAACGAAAATGTTTTTGTGTAAGGAAAAAAGGAAAGACAGCTAGAAAGTATATTAATTTAAAAGTCAAGTTAAATTATCAAAAAAAGAACATCTATTTAAATTAATTTTACATTTCTGATATATCTGAAGATTTTGGAGAAAAATATCTAGAAAAGGAACTAAAGATTGTGATCGAAAAAATTTTAACAAACTTATTACATTTTATCATTTTCGAAAGTCATAAATAAGCTTTTGAAAATCTAATTAATATTTGTTATTTTTTATTATTTTACATAAAACAAATGTCTCTTGAAGTTTCCATTAAGGGATATTTATGGTAGGAAATAGTAAAAATTGCATAAAATGGCTCTTTTCTGACATTTTTCATATCTTTCAATTTATTATTATAATTTTGATAAAATCTTAATCACTTAAGTTTTTTGCTTATTTTTTATAAATTTTAAATATTTTTTTCTCCAATAAAATTTTGCCAAATTCTTTATTTTTCAACAGAATTTAAGTAATTTTATAAAATTGTTTAATAGATATAACAATATGTGATTATTTAGTTAAATAGAAAATAAACTGCCACTAATTTCGATTTCAAAGATTTTCAATAAATTGCTTTTTCATATAAATTTGAAACCTTCGAATAAATTTCTATAAATTTTCAAGAAAATGTCTCAAAATAATTTTTAAACATTTTCTACAAGTTTTAATATTTAAATTAAAAAATTAATATAAGACCTTAAATTCCGTAAAAAGGCCTTTCCAAAAATACTAAAATTTTGAAGAACTATTAGTTTTGAATAGAAAAAGTTTTACCTGAAAAGTTAACAATTCTGACAAAATTGGAAATAATTGAAAAAGAATATTTTTTTTTCTAGAAAGAAAACTAAATTCTTTTATTATTTGACATAAAAACGCTCTTCAAATGATTTAATAATAAAACTGCTGGGATTATTTTTATTTTATTTATTTATTTATTTATTTTTTTTTTTAACAGAATTTTATAATTTTGGCAAAATTGCTGAAGAAACATAAAAATTTATGTTAAAATTGAATTATTTAAATAATTCCACATAACTGTCAACAATTCTAATTTAAAATTTTTTCCATAATTTATTTTTGACACAAATTTAAAGCTCTCGAAAAAAGTTCTAAAATTTTGAAGACACAATTTTAAAGAATCTTTTTTTTTAGAATTTTAAGCTAAACTTCATGCATTTTATGTAAGACTAAAAGCCCCATTGATTAAGCATTTTAAAAATACCAAAAAACAAATAATTTTAAACCACAAATTTTGTTCATTGAAAGTCAAATTTCACTAGAAACTGCAAACAAATTTTGAGAATTCTTTACTTCTTAAAGTGAATAAAATTTCAAATTCAATTAAATGAAATTAAAAACTTTAATTATCATTCTTAATTTTAACTATTTTTTAACTTATAATAATATTTCAAATATGGAAATTTCCCTTACAATTTATTTAAAAATCAAAATTTACTTTTACACCTCAATTTATTTATGGAAAAAATTAAAACTATCTTAATTATCTTTATTAACCAAGAGAGTTTCATTTCTCCTCACAACTTTTGATTGGCTTAATTGAATTTCTTCCTAAAAAAAAACTTTTTTGCACTTAATTTGAAAATTTTCTGATATCAAAATTCACTCAAGAAGGAAAACTACACTTAAAAATTTATTGCATATTTCCGTAATAAAATTACAAAATTATTTTGTTGCATACTTTTAGGCAACAACTTTAAGTGCAGCCAACAAGCAGCAGTATATTAAAAAATTTTAAGTCAAGAGAAAAAGTTTTTCTAAAGGCAAATAAATTTAAATAGAAAATACAGTTCGTAAATAAGCTTAATATTATTCTAATTTAGTTTGAAAAAAATAGCTTAAAGAATTAGTCATAGATTAGTCAACAAGATCTTTAAGAGAAATTTGTGAAGGGAAAATTTCTATACTTGAAGAAGATTTAAACATAATTTTTATTTAAATTATGTCTCATAATTACTTCAAGACTTTGGGCTAAAAGCAAAATCGAGTTTTCTAAAAACCCTTTTAAACCATTAGAATTTTTTGCTATTTTTGTTTGGTTGTCTAATTTTTGTTGTAGAAATAAAACTTAATTTAGAGATGAAAAGAAATAGACTTTAGAAAAAATAACCAACAAAATAATAGAATTCATGAAAATGTTGATTATTTAGATTACTTGCGAACTTCTGGGACCAACGAGGCATTTGAAAAGTATATTTTGTTTGGTTCCAGGTTTTTAAATATGGAAAAAAAACTAAACAAAAGCCATAGATTTTTCCCTTTAGGAAGCAAGACCAAAAATAAGACTTCATTTTTATTGTCGTTGTCTTTCTCTCTCTAAGTTTTGTCTTATATTTTATTTTGTTGCCATAGTTTTTCTGGAAATTCTTGATGCAAAAAAATAAAAAATAGCTCCCGAAAAAATGTCTAACAGTATAAGAAAAACAAACTAAAAGTTTATTCCAAATTGTTGTTATATTTCCTTTAAATGCAATACATATATACATACACACACATAAGTATATAATGAAAATCCCTCAGGCATTGAGCTTGAACTTTAGTGTCTTTCTGTTCCTGTTCCAGGACTAACAACATAGAAATAACTACAATGAAAAGTTTATAAAACAATCAAATGTTTACAATAAAAAATTTTTCTCTATATATGTGTATCCTTATTTCTCTCGCTTCCTTTTTGACCCAAGTAAGTGTATGTGTTAGTTTGTATGAGTAAAGTGGGAATACAATATTTCCTTTAATCTACAACATTTATTTTTGAGAGTTGCCATTAGAAATTATGACAGATCAAATGTAAAGAATTAGAACTGAACTAGAACTTAAGTAAAACTGAACTAAAACTGAACAAGAATTGAACTAGAACTGAACCAAAACCGAACTGGAACTAGAACTGAACTAAAACTGAACTAAAACTGAACTAAAACTGAACTATAACTAAACTAAAACTAAATCTGAACTGAAATAGAACTGAACAAGAACTGTACTAGAACTAACTCAGAACTGAAATAGAACTGAGCTACAACTGAACTAGAATGGAACATTTACCGAACTAAAACTGAAACTTATCTTGATTCTTATCTTGACTGAAATATTTTATTAAATATTTTTAAATTTAATGTGTGATGAAATTTTTGATTATTTCTTTAAATCTAGCGATTATTTAGCAAAGATGGCAACACTATACATTTAGTAACAACTGGAAAAAAAATTAAACTCTTATTTTACCAACTCCCAGAAAACAGAAATGTTTTATTTTTTGTTTTCATCCTTAAAGTATGCCAGGAATTGCACAGTATCAATTTATTATTTTTAAAGTTTAAATGCTAAAAATATGCAGCATTTTTTCTGCAACAATTGTTTAGTAGTTCCTGTTTTATTCCGGCATAAAACTAAACAGAAATTTCTTATTGTTTAAAGTATGATAGTTTCAAATAGAAATTCGAACATAAAAGCTATAAACTTAGAATTTTATTCTACTGGCAAAAGAAGGGAGGAAGAAAAACTCTAAAAAAATTGCATATTTTAAGGCATTCTCCAGTTAACAAAATAAAGTATACTTTCCAAGTTATGGAATTATGAAAATTTGCTAATAGAATAAATAATAGAAACATAAATAGATAGAAAGAAAAAAGAGAATTCAAGACAACATAAATTGCTTTTAAAAATTAGCCTAAATTTTCCATATAATTTAAAACCAATTACCCAATTTTACTCTAATTACAATTATAATTTTATTAGGCTCCTACGAATTTTAAACATTTTATAAAACTTCATTCTGTTGCCATTTTAAATTCAAATACCCTTCATTGCATAAGCGATTTTAAAGGCAAATATTATTTATATTTTTAATTATAATAAAAGCCAGCAATATGAAAATCTTTTTACTATAGTTATTTATGTAATCCATTAAAAACAAATGATGTCAGTTGCATACATTTGGGCGCTTAAGCAGCAAAAAAAGAAAAGACCATTAAATAGTGCATTATTTTAGGTTTATTATGCGTAAATAAAGATACTAAAGTAATATTAAACATTTGAACATAAGCGAAAATGGATTTTAAATGGAAAATGAGGGAAATGGAATTATAAAATTTTTATTCATTAATTCAAATCTATAATTTTAATAAATAATTTTTGAATAACAAACAAACAAATTCGTTAGATTTTTTTTTATTTTTCTTTTTCCATCAGAATTTTGGTTTTTGTAGAAATTGTTTAATAAATTTCAAAATAATGTTTAATAATTAATTTGTTTATTTACTAGACCCAACTGCCAAGAATTCTGTATAAAAATAATTTTTAACATTATTTTTTTAACCAAGTTTTAAGCTTTCGAAAAAGACTCTACAAATTTCCTAGAAAAATTTCAAAAATAATTTTCCATTAAAAATTTTATAAAATTGTAGGTATTTTTGAAACAATTTTATTTTATTAAATTGTTTTATGAAACCTTGTAAAGGATACCAACATTATTGAATACAATTAATTTTTGAAGCAAAAAATGTTACTTCTAATGTCAAACATTAGTAAAAACTGCGCTAAAAGTCGAAAAATTTAATTTTTCTGTTCAAAATTTTTAATTTTTTTAAAGAACTAATTTAACAAAAAAATCACTTAATTTCCTTTCTAGAATTGTCGCAATACCACTTCCGAACCACATACCCCCTGCTTGGCCCATGAATACCAGTGTAAAGATCGCATAACATGCTTACATTCTAGTTGGTTGTGTGATGGTGAATGTGATTGTCCCGGTTGTGATGATGAGGTGGGACAAAATTGTAAAAATAATACCTGTCGCCCTGATCAATTTCAATGTGCCGATCGTTCTTGCATTGCTGGTCATCTCATATGTAATGGTGAATTTGATTGTGTCGATAAAAGTGATGAAGTTAATTGTGGTAAGTGCAAAAACAGAATCGACAAAAAAACACATAATTTCTTTATAATTGTGATGATAAATTCATTGTAATGACCAAAAAAATATACATGTTACAGGACTACATAAGGAAACTGTTTGTAATGTAACCACACAATTTGATTGCGGTGGTGGTCAATGTATTTCTTTGGATAAAGTATGTAACAAACATAAAGATTGTCCGGATGGTGAAGATGAGCCAGCCAATAAATGTGATATTAATGAATGTGCCACAAATAATGGCGGCTGTATGCACAAGTGTATAGATCAACCTATAGGTTATAGATGTGAATGTGAAACGGGGTAAGTTGAAGATATATTTTTTTTGACATAAATGTAAAAGGAGAAATTAAATTTTATCTTAAATTCTGAAAATTTTATGAAATGTTAAAAAATTTTTTGAAAAATTTCAACAGAATTTTAATATTTTGTTAAAATTGTTAATAATATTTGAAAAAATGTATGATAAATGTATGAAAAATCAACTTTACCTGTGTACTGAAATGTATTGGAAATTTTGAGTCTTGTTAAAATGGGTCTACAATTTTTTTTTTTTGGATTTGACGAAGTTTAGGTTTTGAAAATTATAAATATTTTTTCTTGAAAAATTATTTCAAGTTATCGATGATTTTAGGTACAACAAAATTAGCTTTTAAGAAATATTATAACATTCTAAAAATCTTAGTCCAAGAGACTTAATTTGAAACTGTAATCAAAATTTCGCAAAATCGCAAAATCTAAAAAATGACAAAAAAACTTATAAACATTAATTTATCTTAAGATAAAAAATAACGAAAATTATCTCAAACCTAAAGATTTTAAAATAGAGAAAGTAGTTGAATTTAAACATTTTTATAAACAAAATGTACTTTTTAATACAAATTTTTATTATATTTTAAAAATAGTTAAGTTCAAAAATGTATTCATATTAAAAAATCACAGAATTTTAGTTTTTTCTCAAAATTATTGAAAATATTTATGAAATGTTTAAAATTTTTGATACTAAATAAAACTAGATATAACTGCAATTCTTTTCAAAATAAAATATGATTTAAAAGTTTAAAGAATTGAACATTGTGGCTCATGTCAAAATGGCTCTAATTTTTTTTTTTCAAAATCTAAGAGATTTAAATTTTTTATTTTTTTTTTAAATTTTCCATTCAAAATGTTATTTAATTTATAGATGATCTTTGAAGCGAATAAATATAACTTTTAAGAAATATAACTATAGAAAAAACTCATCCAAGAGACCTAAATTTTAAGCTAGAAAGGAGAATTTCGTAAAATTTAATAAAAAAAATTTCAAAGAATTAAAAAAAATAATTAAATGTTAAAGAAATTAAATCATAAAATTTTTTCCGCAAATTCAATACAATAAGTAACAGGAAATTGTTAAAATTTCTTTCTTTAGGAAATAGACTTTTTCCCCAAACCAATAATACAATTTATTATACCATATCATTTCTAATAATATGTTTGCTTTTGTAAAATCCTTATTTACTCAATATTTTAATTACATTATTTACAAAAATATTTTAATTTATTTATATTTATCATCATTTCCTCTATTATCTCTTCTCATTTCTCTTCTCAAATGTAGGTATAAATTAATAAATAATAAATCCTGTGTGGATATTGATGAGTGTGCCGAAAATCCAGGTGCATGTTCACAAATTTGTATTAATGAAATTGGTGGCTATAAATGTGAATGCATGGATGGTTATATGCGTGATCCACGCAATCATACACGCTGTAAGGCTACCGAAGGACATGCATCTCTATTACTCGCACGACGTCACGATATACGTAAAATTGCTTTGGATCACATGGAAATGACATCAATTGTAAATAATACAAAATCAGCGACAGCATTAGATTTTGTATTTCGTACCGGCATGATATTTTGGAGTGATGTGACCACACAAAGTATTTACAAGTAAGTAATAGTAGTAGAAGTAGTAGTAGAGTAGTAGTGGTAGAAAGGAAAATGTATGAAACTGACAGAATGCCATTTCACTAAATAAAATGATGGTTTGAATAATAATTTTTATCACGCACACGCAATACAGGGAGTTTGAGAGTCACATAGACAAAGATGTATTTAATTTTCATTTGTTTGTAATCATTGTGTAATTTAAAGGGGGAGATGGGAAGTTAAGGTGTGTGCGTGATAGAGGAAAAAGGATATCTGTGGAAAAATTCCATGAATATCTAAATAGATTTCTGGACTAAATTAAGCGGTATGTTTTTCTATTGAATTTTTTCTATAGTACTTTTGCTTTTACTCCTCTTCCCAAATAAAGGGTTGTAAAGCGCTTTCTGTGTGAATTATTTCATTGTTTTATTGTGCTTCACTGAAAGGAGCAGGGAGAGGAAGATTAAATTTCCTGGTTTCAATAAACATTTTTGTTGTAACGACAGCTTTATTGTTTAAAGCAAAATTTTCTAATTGCATATGAGTTTTAAGGTAATGAATTAGATTTGCTAATGTAAATCAAATGTTTAAACAATATGTGGTCCTGTATTTTATACCTAAAAGGGTGGCATTTTAATTGAAATTTTCTATTTTATGAAAGCAGTTGTTTAGGAAAGTGAAGCGATAATTTTTCAAATAAACGTTGTTAAAGTATATGAAGTTAAAGGTTTGAATTAATTAATTTTGATTTTTATTCATAAAAAATAAAAAAAAATTTGTAGGAAATTAGGAAAATAAATATTTTTAAAAGAAATTATTAAAAAATATACCTCATAAAACAAAATTAAGAGATTTGGAAGAAAATGCTTGGAATTAAATCACAAATAAAAAATAAAGGATTTAAAAAAAGTCATACGAAGAAATATTTAAATATTAAAAATATTGTTTTCATTTTCAAGCGAATCTCGAAAATTTTCATTAGAATTTTGGTATTTTAAGAATTTTGTTTTATATATTTCGTATGTTATTAAGAACATTTTGTAGTCTTAAATTTAGCTTATCCGCCAATAATATTAAATCGATTTCTTAACAAAATTTTTTATTTTTTGAACTTTTTATGGACAGACAAAATGACATTAAAATTTTTGAAAAATCGTCAAAGGTTTTACTTTATGGTTTAATTTTTAAACGAAAGATGAAATATTCCAACAAGATAACAATACAAGCTTTTTAATGATATATATCTTATTGCAATTAATGCTAAAGACAAAATATGTACAACTCTGATATCAAAAATTTTGGAAAAATGCTCGAAAAATTGCAAAAATTTAAGAAAAACAGACAAATTAAATACTTTTCAAAAACATAAAAAATACTCAGATATATAATTCAAATAGTCGGTTATTATTATTATTATTATTATTATTATTATTATTATTATTATTATTATTATTATTATTATTATATTAAAAATTTAAAAAAAAATTCCATGATTTCGAATATTTGCGGGGATGGGGATTTAAAATTTCTTTTAATAATTTTTATTTTGCAAAAATATTCCTTTAATTTTGACTTTTAATTTTTAATAAATTTTTAAAGAGTATAAATTTAAAATTAACAGGGGATTTAGTATATGTTTCTAGGGATGAGTATAACAGATCCTTTTCCTCAATAACAATTAAAATTAATTTAAAAAATCACTTTTCAAAATATATAAAAAAAATATTGCTTATTCATCGTTCATTTTATTGTTTCGAATATTTTTTTATCTATTTCATGTTTTTTTTCTTTTCCTTCCATTAGAGCACCCATTGATGAGGGCAACGATAAAACAATTGTTTTGAAAGAGCATACAGTAACCTCAGATGGTTTGGCTGTCGATTGGATTTACAATCACATATACTTTACAGATACCCGCAGATGTACCATAGAATTGACAAACTTTGATGGTAATATGGGTAAAGTGCTCATAGAAGATGAATTGGATATACCACGTTCAATAGCATTGGATCCCATTGAAGGGTAAGAGAATATATATACCACTAGAATTCTATATACAAGTGACAGCAACCACATAAACAACATATAAAACGATAACAGACAAACAACACTTAATATTGTTTTAAAAAATATAAAACAAAAAACAACAATTTTATAACAATAATAGAACAAAAACAAAAATATGAAACAAAAATAACGAAAGTATATCCTTTTGATTGACACTTGACATCATGATGATGCTGCTATTGCTACTGCTGCTTGTGTTGCTGTTGATAAAAAAATAACAACAGCAACAAAAAAAAACGAGGAACATATGATATGACCTCCTTCAAACTTAAGTTTTAACAACCAAACAGGACCACTAACAAAAAAAAAAAAAGATCATTGGACGTTATTGTTATAATAAACCATATACACATATACTCTCAATGCACAGTGGTACCGAATTTTAAAATTTTACTGGCGAATTGAATTTCCCATCTACTTTTGGACTCTAAGCTTTTGTTTCCATTAAGTTTATAATTTTCGCAATCTAAATTTGAAAAGAAAGCTCCCACTTCAAAGAGATTTTGATTTCGCCCCACTGTACATTGTTAGCTTCATATACACCAGCTTATTTTAAGCATGTCATGGTGTTTGTGATATATATTGTGTTTTTATTGTTGTCTTTTTGCCAAACAACAAGAACACCAATACAAATAAACACTTTTGACATTTCAAAAATGATTACAACTCACACATACAAACACACACATACACAAACATACAATCTACCACAAAGAGAACATGCTACTTGCTATTTACTTTTGTTGTTGTCATTATTGTTGTATTGTTAAGGACATGGATATTTTACCTACTTTACAAAAATATATACTTTTTTATATATATATTTTTATCTCTCTCACTATCTTCTCTTTCCCCCAATTTAATTATACAGTTGGATGTATTGGTCCGATTGGGGTGCCTCGCCTCGTATTGAACGTGCTGGCATGGATGGTTCACATCGTACCACAATTATCAACTATGATGTCAAGTGGCCAAATGGTATTACTTTGGATTTAGTACGCAAACGTATCTATTGGGTTGATGGTAAATTAAACATCATCTCGTCTGCAAATTATGATGGTTCACAACGACGTCAGATTTTATATTCAACGGAATATTTACGTCATCCCTTCTCTATAACAACATTTGAGGATTATATTTACTGGACAGATTGGGATAAACAGACCGTATTCAAAGCAAATAAATTCAATGGACAAGGTGTTGAACCCATTACAGCTGTACATATGGTAAGTGTTTAGTCAAGGATTTTAAGTTTGACACTTTTTTTGGTGAAGTGAAGCAGCATTTTTTCACACAGGATTTTTGTTCAATTAAATTATGTTAAAGAACAGTTCTTAATTTTGGGAAATTTAAAGTGATATTCGAACCTATTTACAATTGTTTGATATAAATATAAAATCTCAACATGAAATTTATGTGTGGAATTTTGATCTTTCAAAATCAGTCCAAAAATTTTAGATAATTTTTTTAAATGTCGGAAATTTTTAAATTTTGTTTAAAAATTGTAGAATTTTATCCAATGTTTTCGTATATTATAATTTGCTTTAAATAGGCGATATCACTTGCTATATCACTTTCATCAGACACTTCACCACCATAAGTGGTGAAGAGGGTATATAAACTTTAAATTCTATATTATTAATTATATAACGTTTCTTTAAAGCAATTAATAGTTTACAAGTTGCACTTTAATCTGGCATAAATATCTTTTTTAAGCTAAAATAATAATTTTGAAATATACTGGCTTAAACACACATTTTTGATAAGTTGAATAATTGAAATTTGAAACAAATTAAAAAAAAATAATAATTAAAAAAAACTTATACACAGAAATACTTATGAAGTTTTTAAAAAATTTCTACTTCAACTGGCCTGTGGATGGTTATAAGTCTGGACTTTTTTAATTTTCATTATAATCCTGATTGTGGAATATCACATAGGAACGTTTTCCTAAACGTATTGGACCTTATAATAATTGAAATGTTCCTTTGAAACTTCCCTTTTATATTCAATTAAGATTTCATTTGTATAATATCGAATTCTTCCATATTCCTTAACAATAACACTCCATTTATAAAACAAGAAGAACTAAGAAAAATTGCCGAAAAATTCCAATTTTCAATATTTACATATTTTTTGTAAACAGTCATTTGACACTTTTCAAACTGTGTAAATTTCTTACTTTTTATTGTTGTTATTGCACAGATTTTTAGTTGGAATTCATTAATGAAGTTACAATTTGTCATATTTTTTATTATTGCAAAGTTATATTTAACAAACTGTATCTTCATTTAACGATTTTAAGCCTTTAAATTCTTTGGATATAAATTTTATTTAAAGAGATTTTTAATATCAAAAGTCTGTTATAATTTTTCTCTTTAAATCACTTTCCATTTTTTTAAAAAAATCTTCTTCTTAGTAATATTTTTCAACCAACTATTTTTACAGCATTATAAAATATAGTCCTCAGCTACTGAGAATTTTCTGTATTCAGCTTTTAAAAATTTACACCATTTTTCTCAGATTTACCTGTGAAATTCCAAAAAAAAAATATAATATAAAAAAGAAAATCATAAAATACAAGTAGCAAGAACGTCCATTATCCTTGCAAAATTCTTGGAATTACAAATATAATCCTTTACATTTTTTTCCATTGAGCTCATAAGTGTGAACATTGTGGCCTCTCATAGTTTGTTCTTTGTTGGTTATAAATTTTTCGTCTCTTCTTTTTTTTCTTTCTTTTATTTTTTAGTTTTTACAATATTTTATTATTTGTTTCCTTATGGTCCCATGATAAATTGCGTGTATGAGAAAGAGTGCTGTCTATGCGTTTGTGTATTACTTTTTAAACAAAAGTGCACGTTTTATAGTTTCCTTATACACCGACAAACCTACACTCACTCTCACTCACTCCTATTTTCATATATATAAATCTTATAAATTATGAAAGATATTCTGTCACGATAATATTTATATACATTCTCATATTAATGTAAAAATCCTGCTTGGATAGTGTGAGTGTGTGTGTTTAAAGGAACAAAAAATCCAAAAAAGGATTTCCTTATTTTACACACATTTGCTTACATTTCTCATATATAAATTATTACACACTCACACTTAAATTATGCAATAAGACCCAAAAAAATCTTCTCGTCGCATTTCATGTAACTGGAATATTTCTTCTTTGACCGCATCTGGTGGAGAAGAAGCAAACTGATGGCGCTTTTTGGTGTTTTATGTTAAACAGCTGGATGTTGCATTTTACAACATCATGTTCTTGTTAGTTTGATGCCAAAAGTAAACAAAACAGAAAAAATAAGGAAAAACAAGTAGAAAAGAGGCAATTTTATGGAAAGTGCAACAATAAATTTGTCTGTTATGCGGTAAAATGTGTTCATCCTTTTGGGAATATTTGCTGTAAATTTTGAAGTGGCAGGAGAATTGAAAAGTGAGATTTTTCTTGAGGATTTGAAAAACTATTTTGTAATTAAATATTTTTCCAGACACTTTTATGATTACTGCAGGTCTTGTCAGGAAGATGAAAATTTTAAAAATTATTTAAAGCTTTCATAGAATATAATAAAAAATAAAGCTCAAAAGTAATTTACAATTATTAAAAATTTTATGTATTTTTTCCTAATTGGAAAAAATTTGTTAAAGCTTTTATATTGTTTTTGAACAAACTATTAAGTTTATTACGTTAAAAGTTTTTAATAAAATATTAAAAAAGTTTTAAGCTTTATTGGCTAGATATCAATAATTTTTTGTAATTTATAAAATCTATACTTAACTTTTATGAAAGCTCTTCAAATTACACAACAATAATTTAAAAAGCTTTATAAAACTATAAATACATTTTTAAACTTTAGAATAAGTAAACAATAATAACTTTTAGCACAGTTAACGATAAACTCTCAAAAGAAAAGAAAAATAGCTTTTTTGAAAGCTTTTGAAAAGTATGTTTCCTTCAATATAATTAACGGAAGTTTAAAATAATTTTGAAGCTTTTGAAAAATGATGTTTAAAGTTTTATAAAATTTATAAATAAAAATTTAATCTTTGGCAAACAATAATATCGATTTACACAGTTTGTCAAAAGCTTTCAAAAGTATTAGGTAACTTCTTAAAAAATGAGATCCCCTCCTTGGTTCTATCTGCATTACATATTGTCCAGTAAAACAGATCCTTGATAACTTGAATTTAATTTGAGTCAAATTAAAAAAAAAAAAAAAAAAAAAAAACATTCGTTTGTTGTTTCTTTGTATTTGGAGTACATATTTGCATACATCTTATTTAATATATATATAAAGATTAGAAATAAAGCTTGTTTTAGTTTTGTTTCTAAAACAATGCTTTTAAAAACTATTTAAAGTGAAGCTCTAACATAGCTCGTTTTTTAAAGCTTAAAACTCTGAAAGCTTTTATATAATGCTTAAAGTTTTTTTAAGTAAAAGCTTTTACACAAGTTCCCATAAATCAGTTAAATTATTTTTAATTTTTAGTTTAAAATTTTGAAAAGCTTTTGCAGTTCAAATTAAATCTAAAAAATTTTAAAACATTTGATGAATAAAGATTCTTAAATACAACTTAAACTAAAGCCTTCGAAAATATATAAAAAGCTTTATTAAAATTAAAAATAAACCATTTTTTTTTTAAACTTTAAAAAAATATAAACGTCTTTAATAAAACTTTATTTTATATTTTAATTATTTTACATCTAAAGTTTTATGTTTGGAATCTTTTTGAAATGATTTAGAGCATTTTGTAAACATGCAGTTTAAGTTTAAATTCTTCAATCAAAAATAAGCATAAAATATAAAAACTGTAGTGCTTTAAATCAAGTGCTCTAATTAAGTTCCATAGTGCTTTTAATTAAGTTCTCTAAACTTTTAAAACTTAATATAAAGCTTTTTATCTATTGTTGTAATCTAAGTCTTTTGCAATGCTTAAAACCATTGATATTTGTCTAAAGCAAAAGCTTTTGTAAATTAAAACGAAATTAAAAAATTAAGAATATTTTATTAAATAAAACTAAAATAACAGGAAGCTTTTGAAGCACTATTTTTTTGTTTTAATATTATACCAAAAGCTCTCTAGAAAGTTTTTATCTCCAAAATATAGTTTTGTCTTACAATTTATTTACTATTTATTTTTTCAGTTACAACATCCCATGGTTATACATGTCTATCATCCATATCGCCAACCCGATGGTGTCAATCATTGTCAAGCTGTCAATGGACACTGTTCACATTTATGTTTACCAGCGCCGCGCATTAATGAACACAGTCCACGTATATCGTGTGCCTGTCCCACCGGTCTCAAATTAATGGACGACAGACTGATGTGTGTTGAAGATCGTAAGTAGAAAAAGTTTTTTTTTTATTTTTAAATTTGATTTTTAAAGGATAAAACTCATATGGAACAAAGGAAACCACCGAAAATATTTGTTTATGATTTTTTATATTATTTTTTATTTTCAATATTATTTTTTTAATATTTTTTTTTATTATTTTTTAATTTAATTTTGGTTTGATTTTTTTCTAAATGAATCATAAAAAAAATTTCTTTTTCAAAATGTGATTGTGATGATGTGATTTTGTTTGAAATGTGTGTGAAATTACACTTGTTATACGCAAAAAAATTTACAACAGCTTTGCAAAAACAACGTTCAGGTGGATTTAAATCTACCACAACAAAACCAAAGATGCAATTTAATACAAATTCCTCATTATCATCATCGTATTCAACCTCTTCTTCTTCCTCTTCCTCTACGTCGTCGTCTTCATCGTTTAATTCATCATCTAAAGCAGATTTAATGTCATCTATTCAGAATCTACCTCAACATAAACAACAAAATCTTAAAACAGAACAAATGGCTCAAGAGCCAGATAGTAAGGGTATGAATAAATTCCAACTATTCTTCCTTTAATTTATGTTTAACCTCAAAAATAAACTGTCCTTAATCATCATTACTATTCTAAAATTATTTCTCTATTATAAATTAATGTTTGTCTAATTTTATTTTAATTCGAAAAAACTGCCTCTTAATCAGCAGCTGACACATTGACAAAAACATCCTTGATCCTGTATTGCAAAAAAAAAAAAATCCTAAAACATTTCACTCTAATTGACTTTTGTTGATATAAAATTGTTCATTATTTGAATTGGTGTTGGTCATTTCTCTTTCCTCTTCCCCATCAACGCACTTTTCTTTTACTTTTTAACGCTTATCTAGAACTCGAAAACACACACACACAAACCTGCACACCCCAGAAACCTCAAAATTCGAAATTTGTGTCCTTGATTCTTTCTGTGTGTTAAATAATTTTGAAGCCTAAAAATAAACTTTACATTTTATTTGTTTTTTTTTCTCTATTTTCTATGTGTCTGTGTTTAGTTTTAGTTTTATTTCCGTTCTTTATTATTTTGCAACCTTGAATGTACATTTTTCTCATTTTAAAAAGCTTTTAACTGTAAAATCAGCAAATAATGAAAGAAAATTAGAAAATTTGTAACATTTTTAAGCCGAAAAAGTAGAAAATAACAGAAAAACTAAATAATTTTTTTATAAATAATTTACAATTTTTCATTTTAGTTAAAAAATAACTAAAAATAACTTAAATAACTTAATGGACAGATGATGTTCACTCAAAATTTACATTAAACTAAACAAAAAATTATTTTTAATAAGATTTAACTGAGATTTGTGATGAAAAGATTTTAATGTTTATTTTAAATTTTAATTTATAATCAATGTAATAAATTAATTAATTTAATTAGAAAAACTTTTAAAAGTAGTATAAAATATATGTCATTGTAAAGAGTAGTCATTGAGAATTAAATAAAGTTAACTTTCCAGTAGCATATCATATTTAGAACCCATTAAACAGTGTCCGTCAGTCCGTCCTTCCATCTATGGTTGACACTCTTAAGTTGCAATAAATGATACGCTATTTTCAAGTTTGCCTATATGAGTCCGTAGTCTTCCAGATCAGATCGACAGTAAATAAACAATGTAGGATCTATAGAATGTTAACTATATACCGATATCAGAACAAATTTCAAATCAATCTAAAAGTAATTGTGTTAATTTCAATATAAAATTTAATTTCATCAATAAAATGGATGTAAGTGAGGAATGACGCTATATTATAGTAGTTATTCATTAAGAACAGAAAATAAGAATTTATAATCTTATCAAATATATAAGATTATAAATTATATAATGAATGGAAAAAATAAGTTATACACCGATATCTGAAAAACTTAAAGCAGTTTGCAAAACAATTTAAGATTAAATCCTGCAAGATAATTGATTGATATTTTGAATGAACGTAAATTACTAGATATTTTCAAGAAGCAGGGCAGAATATCGTATAATCAGAGTGTTTCAAATCCAATGACCGTTTCATTGAGTGTCGAAATATTTTTTCGAAACAGTTCTGTTATTTTTGAGCCGTTTGATTTATCTTATTGCAATTTCACATGGTTTAAGATATGTTATGGAATTGATCTGGAGGTGTTCCTATGTAGTCAGGGGCGTAGTCGATAGTCCAGCAAAGCTAACCACTTTTTAGTCAAATGAAATTCGACTAAAAATAAATTTTTAACGAAATTGTAAACAAATAAACGTACACAAGGTGGTCAATTTTGGAGGGTCATCGATTACGCCCCTGATCTGATAGGTGCCATTACTTATCCAAATCTACTCAGTAAGACCTGAGTTCTAAATGAAGATGTCTTAAATGGTTCAAAATTTACATAATTATTTCTCAAAAAATTCATTTGATTATGCAAGATGCCGTGATATGAACCCTTTAGTTTTATGTTTTTTAATTAAATTCCTTGATACATCAGTTTAATTAAAACTTTATGAACAAACCAACTATTTCAGTTATCCTTAAATGTCAGTAAATAATTTTTCTCCTTAAATGCAACAATTTGAATATTTCAACTTTCAGTTTCTTCTTTTTTCATTTTAAATTTTATCCATAACCATTTTTTATATTTACATAATAAATCATCTAAATGCACCAACACTCACACACTCATTACACAAATACATATTTAAAAATATATATATATATTAAAATTCATGCTGAAGATAAAAAGGATACTGTGATGAACAATTCATCACCTCTAAATGAAATGAATGCAATTTCTTCTTCACCTGAAATAATAAAACTTAACAAACAACAACTTGTGTTCAACAACAAAAGCAACAACAATGGGAAAGCTTATGGTCATCTTCATAATGAAACTAATGCTACAGAAAAAGATGACGATGATAATGATGATGAAATAGAACAGCAACAGGAGCAATCAATTATAACAACAATTTATGAGAATACTTATGCAGCAAAATATCTCTATGCCATGTGTATCAAATTACAACAATATGATGATAGATATGACGATGTTGGTGATGACCAAAAAGACCAGAGAGATAACAATATGATACAAAATCCAGGTGTTAAAGAACTAGAAGATTATCACTATCAATTGGAACAGAGTTTGAAATATAATCATTTTCCTAAGGAACAGGAAGGCAAGCAGAGCAACAAAAACAACAACAACAATAAAACTAAACAAAAACCAATTATAAATAAAGAAAGGAATAGAATACAGAATAATGATGAATTGAAGGGAAATAGTATTGAAATCTATGATGGTAATAAACTGTTAGTGATAAAAGACAAAACTATAAATAGCAGCAGTAGCAATAGGAGCAGTAATGATAGTGATACCAACAACAACAATATGTTATTGTTGTATAATGCAACAACACCAGATTCTCAAATTATTAGTAATTATGATACAATTACCTCCCACTATGAGAATGATGATTCAAATGATAAATTGTTATCAATAATAAAATCTATAAATTATTTTAATGATGAAAATGAGAGAGATAAAATTTCAAATGACATCGAAATAAAACCAGAAAATTTTAAACAAAAACAATATAATAAATTTTCAAAGGAAAACACAACAACAACAGTTCCAATACATACAAAAGATTCAATTGATAATTATCACCATAATGATAATAATGATGATAACATACTCACTTATTATGATGAAAATTTCTATGACAGTGATTATTATGTTGAAGGAGGAGCTTTAGATAGAATTGATCACAATTCTAAAGAAATATTAATTGAATTATTAAATTCTACAACGACAACAGAAACCATAGAAACAACAACATCATTATCATCTTCTTTCACATCCACAGTATCATCAACAACATCCTCTTCAAATGTTCATCATATATTTCATACTAATTATGATGTACCTGTTAGTTATATACGTTGGTTATGTAAACGTCTCAACATAACTTTACAGAATGCAACACCTACACAAATGACATCCTTTGATAAGGATTTAGAAAATGAGAAAGTGAATACAAATCCAGGTACAAAGAAAAGTAGAATTTTGAAATCGAAAAAATATATGTGTGTTTTAGCTTTGTAATATTGTACAATTGGGCAGAATCAAAATGTTTGGGAAATAAATTTGTAACTTAATATAAGGGAGAACATATTATTGGTTTAGAAGAGGGTCACGATAGCCTTTCCAGGGTCAGAGCTACGGATGTTCAAAATAAAATATCTCACTTATTGAAATTATCGCTCTTTACGAAATTGTAGTTTCTTATCAGATTTAAATAATGATTTCGGCAACTTGCATTTTTGAAAAAATTTTATATCTTTAATAGAGAGAAGTTGCATTATAAATACCGAAAATGGGGTTCTGCAACCTTGCCAAATCCTAAATATGGGGACTCAGAAGAGAAGAGATTTATGTTAGTTCTTGTTAAATTTTATTCCCTGTTCGATACAAAAACTATATTTTCTTTTAGCCAATTTGACTTAAATTGTATATAAAAAGTGAAAGAGTATAATATTATGTGTTCCAATTAAATCCCTCAAGATTTTTAAGGAATCTATATAAAATTTACTCAATCTAAGTTTACATCCCTAAAGTTTTGATTCCTGCTCCATTGTTAATACTGGATGAATTCGTTTTATTTTAAACTTTATTTAAAGCAACGTGTTTTTCAAGTAGACTGAATTACGTGGCTGGAAACTCTATCGAAATATCGTATCTTCATTGTTAATAGTAATATATAGAAACTCCAGTCCTGGTAGCAATTGTCATTAACCCAGTAATTTAGTTCATTATATATGTGTGTATTTATATAATATGTATATATGTGATGTCTTGATTTTTATTATAAAAAAATATTTTATAATAAATATCATTTAGCCTTCCTATAAACAAGGCTATAACCCTCACTATGAATCACACTTTAGTCTTAGACCTAAGACCAAGTACTTTAGTATTGACTAGAAATTAAATGTTAACTTGACTAAACTACATATACAAATATTTTATGTTCTATGGACCAAATTATACTACAGTTCGGCTATAGAAAAATCTATTGTCTCTACTAAAGACTAAATAATAGTTTTTACAGTTTTTAATATATATTTACTGTAAATCAAACTATAGTCTTTACTATACATCAAACAATAATAGTATATGGTCTTCATTATAAACCAAACTATACTTATAGTCCCTTTTATAGTCCAACTTTAAGCATATGAGATACCAAACAAAATCTCAACTTTAGTCACGTTTTGATATCAAACTTCATCCTCAACTACAGGTTGGATTTTGGTCAATTTCGCCTACACTATGGTATCGATTTGGATAAAATCGATGCAGTCACAATATTATACAAAACCATAGTCTTGACTCAACCAAATTATTATATCGACTTTAGAGTAACATTAATCTCAACTAAACAAAGTTTTTCATCAAATCTATAAAAAATATTTCAAAAATAATATATTTTCTTGTTCAATTCTAAATAAAATTTTATTTATCACCCATTTGAAATATCTCCTATTGATTCCTTTTTATAATAAATGTAAATTTAATCATTTCCTCTATGGCCTACATTTAGGCTAATAAATTCTATAGTATATTTTTAGGCAATTATTTGAATTTATTTCATTTTATTTTGTATTGTAACAAAATTAACATTTTTTTTTCAAAATCCCAAAGTGCTCGTATTTTTGTTGTTATCGATATAAAAGAAATATATATTAAATTTATTTATTCCTCTTTTTTCCATTAAACCCTGTAATAATAAATGCAATTCCTTTTTTTCTTTTTGTTGGCAAAATGTTTAAATAAAAATGCCAGTTACAGAGATTTTTATTATAAAAAAAAGTTTAAAAATGTTTTTAGAGAGATTTTTTTGGTAGCGCTCATTTTTTGTTTTGTTACAAAATTGAAATGGAAAAAAAGTTAAATCAAAATAAACATTTTATTAAGAAAGTGTTAGAAAGCGTGAGAGTGTATGTGTGTGTTTGAAAGCGGCTGTCACTTGTTAAACTTTTTTTGTTAATTCTTTTACTTTTTTGTTGATTTTTCTCTTAGGAATTTTGTTTGTTCTGTATTACACATTTTCTCTTAATGTTGAGGTTTTGAAAAGTCTATGACTTAAGCTGGTGACTTAAGGATATTTGAAGTTTGTTTTTTTATCAAGTTCTAAAAGGAAGAAAGCAGATTTTTGTTTGTTTATCGCTTTTTATACCCTTCACCAACACAAGTGTGAAGAGGATTGTCATTCCGTGTGTAAGGCTAAGAAGGAGTGATTTAAGACTCCATAATGTATCTATATATTCATTTATCACATTAAAATCTGAATCAATTTAGCTATGTTTGTCTATCTCTTATTGGCTCGTACACAACCACAATAATTTACGGAGCTCAATGAGTTTTGCTCTGAGTATAACAGATCTGAAAAGTTTCCTATTTAAAACTGGCAAAATCGGTAAGTAATTAAAAGATATAGACCGATATCTGAGGGGACCGGCGTCTCAGTTCAAGCAAAGTTTTTTCGTAAAATTATCAATTACAAGTCGACAAATTAAAGTGATTTTTGCCATAATGTGATGTTATATGTTTTTCATTACCATTCCAAACATGGTCAAAATCGGTTCAGTAGAAAAAAAGTTATAGCCAAAAATATAACAAATTTTATGGCTACGTGTTATATTTGAGAAAACCTTTCATATATTGCATATGTTTGTGTGAATGTGAATGCACGAAATGTATTTGGATTAATGGATTTACTCTACACACATTCGTGGTGGAGGGTATTGAAGATTCAGCATAGCCGAATATAGCATTCTTTCTTGCACATATTTTTCTTACACTTTTTAGTGGTTTCATATATTAGGCGCCTTTATATATGCTATAGAATTTTCTATAAAATTTTTTCATATGTGTGTTTGTGTTTTGGCAATAAAATATACATTAATTTTACATTTGTTCAACAGTCGCTTTTTTACAATGAGGAATTTGACACTAAGTGTGTATGTGTGAGAGTGAGAAAAACGGAAGTTAAATGTTTTTTTATGCCTTAACTTTTGGAAAAAAAGGCAAAAGTTTTTATTTTTCTTTATTTTGTTGCGATCACGCGAAAAGAGTTAAGTGTTTGTATTTATGTTCAAGTGAATACAAAATATATGAAAACACATTGAAATTTATTTATTTATATTTTAAGTTTCAAAATACACTTTCTAATACTCTCTTTGTCTCTTTTTTTCTCTCTCTTTCTTGTTTACTTATATATGTAGCCAGAGTTTAGTTTGTTTTTTTATACGTAGCTGCTCTTTGCCTTAAAGTATGCTTCAGATTTTTATTTGTTTATTATTCAAGTATGAGGTTTTTCTATACATTTTTTATTTGTATTTATAAATATTTTTATATTTATAAATATTTCATATTCGTTTATATTTTAAAACCCTCCACTACCACAAGTGGTGAAGAAGGGTATGTTAACTTTGTTATTCCGTATGTAACGCTAAGAGGTAATCATCTTTGACTCCATAATGTTTATATCTTCTTGCTTTAAATGAAAATCTGAATTGATTTAGATATGTAACTCTGAGTGTTGTTGACACGCTCACATCCACAATAACTAATGGAGCTCAATGAAATTTGGCCTGAGTATTTCTAATAGACCTGAAAAGTTTCCTATTCAAAACCAATAAAATCGGGTCAGTATATTAAGAGAAATAGACCGGTATCTGAGGTAACCTCTAAGTTCAAGTGAAGATCTTTCTTTAAATTGTCAATTATGAATCTACAAGTTATATGTACTTCAGTACCAATCAAATTCGCTTCAGTATAAAAGAAGTTATAACCAATAATATATATGTTTGAGTATTTGTGTATATACAAAACATAACGTAGTTTCTTCTCTTGCATTTGTGGTGGAGGGTAATGAAGATTCGGCATAGTTGAATATATCATTCTCACTTGTTTATATATCACTTTTTTCCCCCAAATAGTTGTTTGTTATTAGTTATCGATATGGTTTCATGGTTTTGTATGTTTTCTTTTTTTATTTATTTTTTTTTTATTTTCAATCGTAAAGAAAATTTATTGTGACATTTTTGTGGTCGAATAAATATGTGATTGAAAGAGTTTTTTTCTTTCTACATTTATAGCAAATGTTTATAAAAAATTATAGCAATATCTGGCCATCACATTAAATATTCCATAAATAATAATAAATATAAATTATTGATATTTTTTAGGGGGTCAATTTTTTCCATGAGAAAAATATTCCATGAATATTTTTTCCTCCATTTTTTATGAAAAAAAAATCAATAAATAAATTATCATAAAAAATAATCATGAAAATCATTAGCAATTTTAATAAAATTAAAACAACACTATAGTTTTATAAATAGCAGCTAATAAAACTTTATATTAAAATAAACTTCTTTTGAAAAAAAAATTATTTTAAATTATATTTAATATTTTTATTTTCATTTTTCCTTTGCTTTTATATTTATTTTTTTAATAATTTTTTATTTCAATAAATATTAATTTTACATTCATTCTACTTCCATTTTTATTAACTTTTTCTTGTAATAACTGTTATTTTTTCTTCGTAACCTTTTGGCCATTTTGGAATTGCTTTTATATAATTAAAATTATTTAACTGCCAACACGCATTCAAAAGGAAAAGGAAAAAATACCACAAAAATACGAGCATCAATTTAAATACATACAAATTCATTTATATAAAAAAGAAAATTGCATAAAGTAACTAATAGAATTTTGTGAAAAAAACTACTAACAGAATTCAAGCTTAATTTAACTATTTCCTTCCGTTTCCGTTTAACAACAAAATTGTGGTACACGCACACACAGATACACACACTAAGGTTAAAAGTCGGAGGATACAGACATATGAAAACAGTGTCCAGCAAAAATTATACTTTCATTCTAGCTGAAGTTATAAAACAGTCTATAGAAAAACTAATCTGTAGTCGATAAATATAGACTAAAAATGAAACTTAAATCGAGTCTATAAACTGATCTATGGTCGAATCTATTAACTGGTCTATAGTCGAGTCTATAAACTAGTATAAACAAGTATAAAATCGACACTTTAAACTAGTTTGTAGTCGGCACTATTAACTCGACAATAGTCGACACTATAAAATAGTCTATAGTTGACACTATAAAACTGATCTATAGTCGACATTATAGATTAGCTCATAGTCTTGACTATAAGCTAATCTAGACTCGAAACATTAAATAAGTCTGTAGTCGAGATTATAAACCAGTGTACGGTAAAGACAACAAAGTAGTCCATAGTGATGACTAAAAATAGTCTATAGTCGAGACTAAAGTCGCTATCATAAAATAGACTACAAATAAAACTAAAAATTGAAGTTCGGACTTTATGTTCAATTGTAATTGATACTCCCTTTATAGCTCCCGATTGTTAACCAAAATATATTATCCTGCCATGAAATTTGAAATACGTCCTTTGCAGCAAAATTAAATTTTAAGAATAAAATTTAAAAAAATTTTCTTTATCCCTTGAAAAAGAAAAGCAAAAATACAGATTTTACTTTCATACAAAATTACATTTAAATATGTAACACATGATGACCACAAGCAATAATTGAATTTAACCATAAAAAATATGATAAATTTAAAACAAGAAAGAAAAACAAACAAAAATATTTTATGCCACAAAAGCAACAAGAACAACAACAAAAAGATAGAGTTATGAATTTTTAAAAACATAAAACTTTTAAGAGGAAAAGAGAAGAGAGTAAAAATCAATTACACTTTAACAAAATTGAATATTTTTTATAAAAAATATAAGTGATTGATCTTTATTCTCTCTTCACAGTTCTGCTGCATACTTTTAGGTGTATAAAAAATATATATTCAATTTTGATGAAGTACTCATCTTGAAAAAAATAATGTCATCAATTTCAACAGTTTAGTTGGAGTAGAAAAAATCTATCACCTCTCTTACACTCCACTCTGGGATTTTGTAGCTTCATAAAAATATTCTGTTTTTTTTTTTAACTCAAGTATTGCATACAATCCTCTTACCTTAATTTTTTTCTATATACAAAAAAAGTTTAATTTTATACACACAATTTGATTATAATGATGACATTCTATGGGTTATGGATTTTTTATCTTTATCTATCACTATCACAAAAAAAAAAACAATAATGTGGGTGTATGTTTGGGTATTTATAGTGCTGTTTGAAAGTTAAAATTGATGATGATGGATGTATTAAGCTAAAATGTGAGAGATAAAAAGTAGTGCCTATTTTTAGGCTAAAATTGTTTAGTAAAAAGTTTTATTTTCAGGTTAAATTATGTGAAATTTAGTACAAAACAAATGAGCCTTAAAAGCTTAAGTAATCAAGTTTTAAAAAATATATTGTAAAAATTAAGATATTCAATCTCTCAAAAAAATTAAAATGCAAAATTTTTATTTCATTGCATATGCTGTAGGCTTTTAAGTTATAGCCTACTTTAAGGCTTTAAATTTGTTTTCAGAAATTAATAAATGAAAAGTTTGCAGCATATTTGCCTTTTTATCTTTCAAGTATTATAGGATTAACAATTAAGTATCGGGTCATATATCAAGGTAATTTTTTTGTTGTTATTTTTTTCACAAAAAAAAATATTAAAACTTTTATTGCTACAGGTCAAGTTGAACTTTTCATTAACATTTTGGAATTATTATGGCATAATATTATATTTCATGTGAAAAATCTCTATAGAGGTAATTAAAACTTTTAATTGCAATAATAATTTTTTGATACAAAAGAATCAAATAACCCTTTACTGCCAAATATTTTGAGATTTTACAATAGTCCACTGAAAGTGTAAAGTAGACTTGAATGAAACCTGTATAAACTTAAGCTAAGACCAGATAACAATTGAAATTATAACCATAGTTATAGACTTGACTATACTATTGAGTATAGACTTGACTATAGCAATTATTTTTGACTTGTATTTTGTCTTGAAAATAATTTATTGCATTCACTGTACGTTAGTCTATTTTATATAGTTGTAGTTAATGTAATTAATTCGACTGCATTTGACTTTGTAGTTTCCAGTAAAGCTTTAACAAAAGTCTAATGTATAGTCTCGAGTATAATTTAGACTATAATCTCAACTATAATTAAGTCTTTAGTCTGAACTATAGTTTAGTACGTAATATCTGCTCTATTACAGACTTATTTATAATATAATTGATGGAATTCTAGACTTTAGTCTCCTTAAACTTTAGTTTACTTATCTGCAATATAATTAGATCTTATTTATTGTCTAGTTTAAGATTGTCGTCTTGACTATAGCTTAGCATAGACTTCCAGTTAATATTGGTTAAATGTTTTCTTCTCCTCTCCCTTCTTTATCCCCTTTTAATATTTAAAATTTAAAGGCTACATTGAGGCGTTTTTAAAGGATTAAATATCTGACATATGCAACATTGCAATGTAAATTGCAAAACATTAAAACTACATTGCAAAACAGCAACAACAACAGCAAAAAACATCAGAAAAATTATCCACAACAGTAACATGAAGCTACGTTTTATCATTTATCTACTACTACAAACAAATACTCACTATTACATGCACAACAAAATGCCATTAAGGGAAACGTACATACTGCATTATTACATTTATATACTCACACACATATACACAAACAGAGAATAATTTTAAAATTTTTATGCACTATTATTTATAAAAGTTTTTCCTCAATATTTCTGGCGAAGCAATTATTACACAAAAAAGCAACAAAAAAACCTACGAAAAATGAGCAAAAAATGTGAAAAAAACTGAAATTTCATATAAAAATACAAGAGTTTGTAGATCTGTTGAGAATAAAAAATATATATTATTTGATTTTTTATACATATATTTGTTTGCTTATGTATGAATGTAACAGAGAATGCGTGAAACTCATATATGTATGAGTAAATATTATTGTAAATGTGTTGTTGGTTATTGGTGTTTTGTATGTATGAGTGCGAGTGTTTGTATACTTTTTATTTTATATTATTCGGATGTTATTTTATATTTATTTGAAGAGATGGAAAAAAGTTTGTTATTTAAATATGTAAGTAATTTGGAACACATACACATAAATTTTGACACTTGACTGGAAAAACTGCAATGGTTTCGAATGAATATGAGAAGAGCAATAAAAGAAAATAGGATGTCATTAAAATAATCACCGGCTATAACGAACTCTGATGATGACTACAGAAATGAGAGTAATAAAAAGAAGGCTGGGAAATGAAGAGGTTTGGAAATGTTAAATAGATAGAATTTGTAAAATATTTTTTATGAATATTAAAAAAGATCTCTCATCTGCTAGTTAACTACTGCATTTTTAAGTTTTCTGAAACAGGATTTTTTGCAGTTAGTTTTTGTTTATTTTTTATCATCGAATGTCAAAATGCATGTGGATTTTATGAAAAACCAGGCGAACAGCATTTTTAGTAAGCTGAAATTACAAATTTGAATTAAATATTTCAAAATTTTGTAGCATATATTTATGGGGTTTCTTTTATTCATATTAGTTTTAGTAGTGATGCCACCCTTTTTTAATCAATGTTTTTGGGGTGTAGAAAATCAAAAGCATATCTTAAGGGTTTGACAAAAATAATTTTGAAAAAATTTTCAAACTAAAAATTTTTCAAAGCATATTTTGGGGCAGTTGAATTTTTTTAAAAATTCAAAATCCACTTGCTACTTGATTCTGTTCGCCTGGTATTTTACAAAAAATTGAAAATTATGCCAAATCGAAATTGAGCGTTAAAAAATCGCCAAAACAGAAATTAAAAAAGCACTAAACGAAAAAAAGCCGAAAAATCAGAAAAACTTAAAATTAAAATTTTTTATAAATTTAAATAAAAAAAAATAATTTTAAGAAAATTCTAAAACAAAAATGAAAATCAATTGAAATGAAAAAAAACGCAATCAAAAAAATTAAATTTACAAGATAAAAATCGACAAAAAATATTTTTTATGTAAAGAATTTAAAGTAAAAAAAATCGCTTAAATTAAATTCCATTTAAAAATAAAAATTGCCCGCAAAAAGTCACTCCCATGCAAGAAGCTAACTGTTAAATTTATAAAATAAAAATAGAAGAAAAAACGCTTAAATTGCAAGAAAATTAATATAAATAAAGTTTTATTCGAAAAAATATATTAAAACATTTACAAATACAAATTTTAAGTAAATTTAATTCAAATAGAAAGTTTTATCTGTGCCCCAGCAGTTCGACGAAATACGATTATCACTTCCGAGAATTCCTTATCCAAACATTATACATAAAAAGTGCTGAAATAATAAAAAAACAAAATAATAATGAGAAAAATTGAATTAAAGGTTATTAAAAAACTAGATATTACAGAAGATAGTCTCGACTATTATAAATAATTGGCACTTTAAAAAATCTATAACTAACTTTTAGTATACAATTAAAAGTCGTCTTAGTAAAGACTATAAACAAATTAATAGTGAAGATTATAAAATAAACTTGTTAAAAGTTTAGACAATTAATAAGTCTCTTGTGGTGGTTAAAAATTTGGGTATTGTAAACAAGACTGCAGATTAGCCCATAGACAAGACTATGAACTAGTCCATAATCGGAATTATATGCTAGTATATTGTAGAGACTAAAAACTAGTTAGAAGAGTCTACCAAACTAGAATGCAGACGATTTTATAAACTAGTCTATAGAATACTAATTAAATATGTCTATAAAGCAGTCATTAAATAAGCTTGTAGTTTAGTTTTTAAATAATTCTATAAACAAGTATATAGAAGATACTACAAATTAGTCTGTAGACGAGACGAGGCATATCTGTAGCTCTGATTATAACCTAGTTTATAGAGTTCTAGTTTATAGTGGTGGCTATAAACTAGTATATATTTCAGACTACAAACTAGTACATAATCGGGACTTCAAACTAGCCTATATACGATAATACATACCAGTCTTTAGAAGAGTCTACCAACTAGACTGCAGACGATTTTTTAAAGTAGTTTACAGATGATTTTATGAACTAGTCTATAGAATAGTAAATAAATAAGTCTATAGATTAGTCATTAAACTAGCCTCTACTTAAATTAATACATAGTTTTATAAACTAAAGTATATACGACTAAGTTATAGACGATACTATAAACTAGTCTGTAGACGAGACATATCTGTAGCTCTGATTACAACATAGCTTATAGTGGAGTCTATAAACTAGTCCATAGTCGAGACTGTAAACCGAAACATAGTCGAGATTCTAAGTAGTCTTTCTTAGAGTCATTCGTCGAGATTGCAAACTAGTCTTTCGTCGCAACTAGTTTACTGTTTCGACAAATAATAATAGATAGAATAATAGTCAAGACTATTAAATTATATATAGGCGAGACTACAAACTATTCTATCAATATAAGAGAAACATTAACAAGTCTATTGTTGAGATTATAAACTATGAAGAAGCCTGTAAAATAGTCTAGTTTAAAGTCCAGAGTAAAAACTAATCTATAGTGAAGACTAGTCCGTAGTCAAGTCTATTAATTCGTTGATTGCTCACAGATGTGTATATGAACTAGAATAAAGCAGAGATTTTAAAGTAGTCTATAGTGGAGTTTATAAACTATAAACTATTCTAGATTTAAACTATTAACTACAATTAACTAAATCAAACTATGGACTATTAACTGTAAAACTAAATAAATTATAGTTAAAATTATAACAATTATTACATTGTATATCTTAATAATTCTTACCTCTTCCATGTACTGGTCCTTAGTGGAGTAACATCTGGAAATAAATTGTGAACTATTCCGTCTGTGAGTCATTTATAGCAACTGATTATGGCATTGAATACTCTGCAATTAAAAACAATGTATTGAAATTATTCATTTTGTAATATTTTAGGCTATAAAATTTAATATCCTTTTTATGAACCTTAAAAATATTTAAATCTTTTTCGAAATTATCCAGATTAACTTTCAAATACCATTTCATATTTTTAAATATATTTTAGCCAGGATTTTATTATTTAGTTTATTTATTGTTTGTTATAATAATAAATTAAAAAAAATAATAACAACAGAACATAAAATTATAAATGAACATTTATAAGTTTCCTATGGTTTCTAAATGTTTAAGGAGTTTTTTTTCTATTCCACAAAAAAATAAATGGAGAAAAATAAAATTAAATATGAACAGTAACTGACCAAAAATACAACCAAAAAAAATTTTCAAACAATTTGTATTTTATTCTCTTGTTTTTGGTTTCGGTTTTTCTTCTCTACAATTGTGGTTTTAAGTTTATGCTGCTGTTTACGAGTGTGAGTGAGAATTTAATCCTTTCGAGGAGGAAGTTCCGGTTGTTAGTATTAAAATTTAAAAAATTTGTATCATGTTCCTTAAAGGGTTAAAAGAGACGAATAAAATGTATGTTATAAATTTTTAAATGTTGGTAGTTTTCTTTATGAGCAGAAGGAAAAAATCATAAAAATGTTTTGGTTTTATATATTTGTTGTTGCTGCTTATTGTTGCATAAGTGGAAAATTTTTATTAAGTCAGTTTTATATGAGAAACAAGTAAGAATGCTAAATTCGGTAATGCCAAATCTTCAATACCCTCCACCACAAATTTGTGTGTCATAAACTTAATACAAATAAGCAGTAAAATTGGTTATAATTTTAGCTACAATTTTTTCTACTGAACCGATGAAGTTTACATAACTTAATATTATAAGAAAAAGGGTTTTAATAGGAACTCAGAACTATTGCAAATTCTTAGGTCAAATATGTTTGAGCCCTGTCAATGTTTGTAGACGTGAGCGTACCAATAATAGATGTATAGACGGACGTACAGATAGACAAACAGACGGGCATAACTAAATCGGCTCACATTTTGATTTGATGCAAGAATATATACACCATGATTAAATATATACACTGTGTTTAAAGATTCAAAATAAAATCTTTAAAAGTACTTTATTTATTTTTTTCTTATTTTTTTTTTTTTTAATTCATACAATTTTCCTTAATAACTAAATTATTAGCGTTTATAAGCCTTTAAATAGGCTATAAAGTAAATAATTTATATATAGCATATGTTTAGGCATTTGTTTGTCTTATTATTAATACTTCATTGATTTTATAATTTCATCATAAATTTATGGTTAATTTTTAATGGCAGCCATTTGCAGTGTTTTAATCCCCATTAAAAGGTTTTTAACACATAAACACTGTAATAATTTTAAATAAAAAACACCTGTTTCTTTAGGTTACAAATATTAAAGTAATCAATTGATAAATTATTTATACATTTTAAAAATATCAAATTAATTTTGATATAATTTTGTTATGTTGTAATTCTATAAGGCATTAACATTATTATTTATTAATATTAAAGATATTAATTTTAATTTAATTAAAAATTATATAATTCCTTAAAAAATTAACGGTTTTTGTAAGTGATGTCTTAATTAATATTAATCATACGCCTTAGAAGTTTTAACGCAATAAATTATTAAAAATGTTAGACTTTAAAAAAGTTAAAAACCTTAAAATCATTTAGATTATTATTATTATTTAGAATAAAAGAAGAGAAATATTATATAACAATTTTAACCAAACACAAAAAGAGTTATATAATCGATGTCATTCAGACTATCAACTTCCACAAACTATAATCGAGACTAAAAGTTAGCCTAAAGATGAGTGTATTTGCTAGTCTACAAATGATAATATTAAGAGTTATATAAGAGAAACTATAACTAGACGTTAGACGTTAGAGACCAAAAACTAGCCCATAGCAGTCTATACATTTGTTCATACACGAGACTATTAAGTAGCCTCTTTATGATGCTATTAATAGTCCATAGATGACACTTAAAATTTTTTTAAAATTTTTACTTCATAAACGAGACTATAAAATGGCCTATTGACGACACTATAATCTAGTTCATAGCAAGACTGTAAATAAGGGCATAGACGAAACTATAAACTAGTCTATAAACTATTGTAAAAGCGAAACTATTAACTAGTCCACATAATATATTATAAACTTGTTTGGACGAGGTTCTAAATTCGTTAGACGACATTATATTCTAATCTATTGGCGGCGCAATGTACCAGTCCATAAACGAGACTATAATCTGATCTATTGAAGAGACCACACTAGACTCTGGACAAGACTATAAACTAGTCTGTAAATGAGTTTATAAAATGGTCTATAGATGAGTCTTTTAACCAGTGTATAGTCGAGATTATAAACTAGACTACAAACGAGACTATTAACTAGTCTGAGAACAAGATTATAAATTAATTTATAGTCCAGACTGTAAAGTAGTCTAGATATAACTATAGACGAAACTGTAAACTAGTCTATAAATACGTATCTATAGTCTATAATACACGTATCTATAAACTAGTATACATACAGGTCAACAAACTAGTCTATAGTGGTGACAATAAACTACTTTGTAGTCGAGACTTTAAACTGGTCTTTAAATAATTCCATGCAAAATATCTAAGGCATTTTTTAAATTTTATCAATATTTAAAGTTTAATTTTAAAATAATCTATATTGTATAAGGACATCGTAGAACATTTATATAAAAACACATGAAATAACAAGTTAACATTGTCAGATAGAAACGTATGTGACAAATATATAACCAACGTAATTAACGAAATATATACATAAAGGTCAAACTACATTTTAATCTGTAGTTTTCATTGAGTAAATGTATATTCAGTTTTAACAAATCGGTTAAGATTTTCTTTTTAAATGGGCTTTAAATTTAGAATAGATGTGGAACTTTTCAACTTGGCAATATGAGTATCAAATTTCTGCAAAGTATATTATTATTGTATCTTGATCATCCAGGACATTTTTGTTACGTATCCTGAAAGATTCCTTAAACACTTTTTTAATTTCCATAAACTCTTGGATTTGATTTAGAACTTTTATTATGACCAAAAATTTACCAAATTTAATTAATACCATTTCTGAAAATGGCATGTTCTTGGAAACTTTAAAATCGCTTTAAAAGGTTATCTATTAAATATTTAAAATCTACTTTTTAACTGAGAAGTCTCCAAAAAAGTTTTTTTTTTATATTTGAGAATGTATAACCACTATTTTTTAAATATTTTATATTATATTTTTTTTTAATTTAAACCCAGTAAAAATAAAAACTGAATACAAAACAAAAAATTGTCCTTTAAATTAATTCTAAACAAAGAAATAAAAATCCTATTCAGATTAAAAAATAACTATTATTTTATACATAAAATTTTACAGTTTAAAAATCGTTTGTAAAACAAAGATAATTTATAGTTTAAGCCGCTAAAAGTATGCAACAAAAAATCTGCTCACCATAACTCTCTAATATACATACATATAAATGTCACATGCACACACTCATATTACAAAACATTTATCCTTTAATGATAACAATAACATGATATTATTATGAAAAAAAGGAGAGAATACTTAAATAACAATATGTTAGTAAATCCTCCTAAAAGTATGCTATAAAATTTAAATAAAATATCCTCTACATATATATTAAATATATATGATACATCAAATGGGATTAAATGAACGTGTGTGGAAAATGTTTTTCTATTATTATAAATTCTAAATATATTAAAATAAAATAACGATGTTTTTTTACTCTGGCTCCCTCTCTCCCCCTCTCTTTTTAAATATAAACAAGCTTTGGACTTAAGAAGAGTAATTGTTTTGTGTTGAGTACCTAAAAATATGCAACAACAAAAAAATTTGCCCATAAATCCTCTTAACAAAAATAAAATACTCATTTTAAAGATAAAATATTTCTAAAATAAAATCACTAAAATGTTTAGGAAAAAATAAATTGATTTTTATTTTAGAAAAAAACAAAATATTAAAAAATTGTAGTTAAAGAAAAAATTTATTACAAAAAAAAAGTATTAAAGCCTATTTTAAGGCTTGAGATTTCCTAGGAAAAAATTTTAAAAAATATTGCTGATTTATTTTATATATTTAAAAATAAGAAATTTAATATCTGTTGTTAGGGTTTCCCTTTTTCCGTTTTCTTTTTTGTACCCGGAAACATATGAAATAATTCTGTCATTCCCGGAATTTTGTAGGAATGACTATTAAAACTAATGTTTAATAGTTATCTAATGATATTGGATATTTATGACTGATGTTCTATTTATCCGATTAACAACAAATTAGAGAAAATGTTCCGTAGGAGAACCCCTAGTTGTAACTTAAAAATCTTAAAAAGTAATTTATTTAAATCTTTTTATTATTTAATATACAAGAACTTTAAATTCTTTTACCAGAGATATTTCTAAATATGCTGCTGTAGTTAGAATCAAAGACCCCAGAAAAAACACATACAAAAGTCTTTAGTTAAAAAATCTAATTTTCAAAATATTTCTTAACGCATATTTTCACAATAAACATTAAAGCCAAACCAGCAAACATATCTTTAGATATATAAAAGTGCACACAAATAAACACTTACGTACACAGAAACCCAAACATGCTTACTTACACACATATACAAACACCCACTCTCTTATACCAACAAAGTAAGAGCTAAAATATTCCTTTAAATAAAAGTATGTAAATGAAAGAACAGGACCTTTTGATTAGAAACTCTTTGTCTTAAATTTTTATATATTTTTGTAGATCAAATCAATTCGTTCACAGACTTTAATTCATTTTGAATACCAGCAAATCTATATCGTTTTGTGTATGAGTGTTTATTTGTTTTCTACTTCTTACAATATAAACATGATTTGAAGGGTGATACTTAACATTCGTTTAAACCAGGGGAATAATAAAAAGGAGTCACTTCTTGAAAGTAAATTTTTATTTTTTTTAATTTCAAAAGAAAAATTAATATTTTAGTTAAAATAACCTAGAGCGTATGATTTATATTAATTAGGAGGTAAAGATGGGAAATCTTTAATAATTTTCCTGCCTTTAGAAATATTTTTAAAATTTTGATAGGAAATTAAAGAAAACATTCAATAATTATAAATTACATGAACATTTAAGAAAAAAGTTTGGACAATTTATCAAAACAAGCGAAAGAAATTACAATTTTGATAATTTATGAAAAAATGTCCTTACAAAAATTTTGTTTTTCAATATCGTTGTAAATTTTACATAAATGTAAATTTCAGTTTAGGACGAATTTAATTCAATTTTTTAATTTTAAAATCTGCAAGGATTTTGAATAAAAATATTTTTGATAGATCATTTTTAAGGTTTTATCCTGGATTATTTAAACAAATAAATTTTATATATAGTGGAGATTTTAATCTCTTATTTCATGCCCATATTGCTATCAGTACGCATATTTTTTAATAATCTGAAAACTCAAGAAAATCTTTAATTTCACGTTTATATGTGATTTTATTAAAATTGTTTTTTGAAACATTTAAATATTTTCTAAATGTAACACGACCTAGTGCGTATGCTTAATATTAATTTAGAGGTTTTTAATGATAAACTTTGGTTGTTTCCTTATTTCTTAAAGGATTTTCAAATTTTAAATTATATTTGAAAGAAAATATTTCAGAGATTTCAGGAAAAATAATTAAATAAAAAATAATATTTCATTTATCGATTTTGTTAATTAAGACCTAAATTTTGTTTTTAATTCCTTTAAATATCTGTTCATCTCCTTTTGGTATATTTGTTCGGTATAAAAGAAATGCGTTTCTGTTGATTTCTATTGAAGTGTAAGGAAATGGATTTTTTCTTTATATTCTCTCTCTTTTTTCCTCTTATTCATTTTGTCTTTTTCTGGTGTATAGGATTTTTCCTTTTTTTTTCATTATTATTTATTTTCCTCTTTTAGTTTGAAGTTTCATACTCCCGGCAAAATGTGTTTGTGTTGTTGTATGGGAGATTGTATATTTTCTTAACTTAAAAGGCAAAAACAAGAAAAAAAAAACAGCTCATATGATATGTAAGCATTTTTTATGAGAGATAAATGAGTGTGTTGATCTCCTTAAGGCGGTAAAATGGTAATAAATTAAAAGTTTATTGTAGAGATGAAAATCCGTTTCTTTTTTTTTTATTTCACAAAGTCTTCTAACGTTTTATTAAAAAAATCGTTAAGTTTAAAATTTTTTATAGATTTCTGCTTTTTTTCGTTAAACAAGAATATTGCAATCAATAACAGGAAGTTAAAAAAGATTGATATAAAATTGAAATAAAATTGATTTAATATTTAAGTTATAACTTTATAACGATTTGACAGTCTTACTTTTTTATAGCATATTGGAAAAAAGATATAAATATAAATTCGAGATAATAATTGTAATTTTTTTTAAGAATTTTATGGAATTTCTTTTAAGAATTTTATTTTTATAGTTTTTCGCAATAGAAAAAAACATAAAATTGTTATCTAATTTTAAGCAGTTTTAATACTTTTAAGATAAAGTAAACGGAGGCGTATGATTGATACTAATTTAATAATTTTCTTTAGTTTTTAAAGGATTTAAAATTTCAAAAGGTGATTTAATGAAAACAAGATATGGTTTTAATTATTTTAAAAACTTCAAATTTCTTTTTTAAGGAATTAAGAAATTTAATTCGAGCTTTTTAAAATTGTCAAAAAAAAGTTTGAGAATAAAATCGTTGTTAACTTCTATAGGTTTTAAAAGATTTTGAAATTTAAGAAACAGGATTAGCATTCACAGTTTAAAGAAACTTAAAATAAGCTTTTATTTCATAACATTTCATTAAAAAATGAACCTCTTGCGTATGATTTATATTAATTTAGAAGCATCTTAAGAAAACTTTTCGTGTTTTTTGCATTTTTTGAAGAATTTCAAAATTTTTCAAAACTAATTTAAAGAAAACATTTTAAGGTTTAAAATAAGAGAAAAATTATAGACCATTATTTCCCTTTTTGGTTGGCTTTATAATATTAATTCCCTTAATTATATTAATTCCTTCAATATCTTGACCCTAAAACCTTTTCCAACTTTTAATCTATTTTATTTTGAACTTAAAATCAAACTTTTAAAATCTGTTTAATATTTTAAAACTTTTATGTTTAAAATAATCAAAAATTTATTACTTCATATATATAAAAAGGAAATTAACATAACCTCAACATAAAATAACATTAAACGGAAGTGATAAATATACTTCCTTTTCCCATTTTATTTTACTTTAAAACTAAAAGCTAAAAATAAACCTTTTAATAAAAATAAAGTTAAAGAACATAAAACAGATAAAAAACCACTGGAAAAGAAGTGGAATGAGTAAAATTTTAAATATGTTTTTAAGATAAAATATTTTTATCTCAACTAATTATGGCAGTTTTAGCAAATATGAACCTCCTATTTGTAATTAAACAAAACCTAAAATTATGCTTTATTTTGTTTGACCATTAGGTCAACATGTTTTTTCATGCTCAAAATGTTATTTTCCAAAGAAGAAAGAAAGTCTCTTAAATAAAATTACAACTTAATTTCTGTTTTTTTAACAAAATGTTACATTTTTTATATTTTCTTTTGTAATATTAAATAAACAAAAAAGTAACATTATGTATACATGACCAATCATAAATTTAAAACATACTTTAGGGAGTTTTTGTATTCACAACATTCAGTCCACCCCGAAACAAACATCCAAACATAAACCAGCAAGAAATTGTTTAATCAAAAATAAAATAACTAATAAAATCCTTCCAAATTAAAAATAAGAAATTCCCATATTTTAAACACCCTAAAGTAGACTATCTATTTTTGTAAACATTTTAACCCACAAAGTATGTTAAGATTTTTTAATTAAATTTTTCACTGGGTTTCTATTCTCACTCCCTTCATTTTTTCTATAGTTTTGTTATTTACAAATATGACTGGGGTCTTTTAAATTGTAATTTGTATTTATAGCAACAGCAACAACATAAGCAACATCATCATCATCAGAACAACTACGACAACATTATTTAATTAAACTAATAGAAAATATGAACAAAAACAAAAACCCTTTTTTGTTAACATTTTGTTGTGCTTCTCATAATTATATAAACATAAATTCATTTAAAATTTGTATTTACAGTAAGAGAGAGAAACAAAAAATAAATAAATATCAGGGAGCAGCATACTTTTAGGTGCCAGTTAACATTAAAATAAATAGTAAACAATTTAAATATGAATTAATTAAGTTAATGTAAAATAAATGTATATAAAAAATATATAAGAAAAAAATTAATTACAAAACAAAAAAAGAATAGAAAATTTGTTTACGTAAAAAAGTTTTACAGCAGCACTTGAGCTTTATATTACCAGATATTGTGCTTCCGAAAATTTCCTCAAAATAAATAAAATAACATAACCTAGTGCGTATGATTAATATCAATCAAGAAGCTTCTTATGGAAATCTTTTACAATTTTCTTAGTTTTAAATGAATTTTTAAAATTTAAAAAGTAATTTAAAGAAAACTTTTAGAAATTATTAATTAATAAGTTCTTTTTTTAATTTAAAAATTTAAAAAATAAATTTTTCAGAATGTTTTGAATATTTTTGGCCTTAAAAATTAATATTTTTGCTGAAAATTATTATAAATTACTTTTTCCAAATGTTTCCATTGTTATTAAACAACTTTTAAGTAATAAAAGTTTCTTCAGAATTTCTTAGCTTTAATTTTAGTTGTTTTAAAGAATTCAGAATCAATTAATTTTTTTAATTAATATTAATCATACGCTGTCATTAAACAAACACATACTTTTTTAACAATTTTTTTAGGATTTTCTTAAATTTGATTTGTATTTATAAATTTTTAAAACCATTTGAAAACTTTTAGATTTATTAAGAATTTGATGAGTATTATAATGCACTAATATCAGTCATACGTTCCCAGTCGTTGAAAACGTTTATTATTAATTTTTACTTAAAGTACGGTTCCCAAAGACTTAAAATGTTAAAAATTATTATCAAATTGTTTTATTAAAAGGAAAAAAGTAATAATAAAAATCTGTTACCTTTTAGAGAAAACTTTTAAGCAAAAATTCAAAGAAAATTTAAATAAACATTTTCTTTCAAGTTGTTTTTATAGTTTTAATTTAGGAAAAATATAATAAGTATTTCAGGCAATAAAATAACATTTATAGCAGTTTAAACAATTTCTTAAGTAGGTGAATGTAGTATTCATTTTATGTTTTTTATTAATTTAATTTAAAATATTAGAAGTTTCTTTTTTGCTTTAATTTCCCAATTTTATTAGTTTTAAAGTAAAATATTTATTTATTAAAGCAAAAAAAAAAAAAAATAATAATAAAATAAATTTATTAAATTATAAGCAAAAATAAAAGAAAACAAGTAAGAATGCTATATTTTGGTTATGCCGAATCTTCAATACCCTCTACCACAAATGCGTTAAAGAAAATACGTTATGCTCCAACACAGATTTTGATTTGGTGCAAGAATATAATATATATAAATAATATTTAATATATTTAAATATTATGGGGTCTGAGATAATAATTTCTTAGCGTTACACGCGAAATGACAAAGTCAATATACCCTCAACAGCACTTGTAGTGGTGAATGGTATAATAAGTAACAAAATGGGAAACGGAAACAAATGAACAAAACTTTTACTCAACTAAATAAATTCATTCATATTTTATACACTAATACACACAACAACAACTTAAATACACAAATACAGTTAAAACATAAATTAAATATTTTTATGTTTGTGTAATGTTGCTAATATTTGTCATTTAAGGATTTCCTCTATTGTCCGCGTAAATATGATTTTTTTATATATAATTTATTACTTATGAATTGTATGATGTTTGTTGGTGTGTGTTTGTTAGGCAGTCAGTCCTGCTGACAACAACTCAACGTTGTAGAAAAATTATTATTGTCACAAACATCATGCTCATCATTGTCACAACAAACATCATTATCGTCATCATCGTCAGCAGTCTTATGATTGCTAACATGTTTGTTGTTGTGAACAAGAATGTTGTTATGTTGTTGTTGTTGTTGTTGTTGTTGTTGTTGGTTTGTAAAAATTTAATTTTGTAATTTTGAAAATATTAACAAAATGTTTTTGAGTTTAGTCTTATAATGTTATGCAAGAGTACTTTACTTATTTTAATGGCTTGTAGGCCTGTTTCCGTTTAGCACAATTTTTATTTCCGGTAAATAAGATTTTTTTTCTGCTGGTAAGATTTTCTTTTCAACAACAGCGATTTGTTTCTTTTTATTATTTATTTAAACTTCAAGATCTTGGTTAAGACTTGTTTTCATCTTTTATATTTTTTTAATAAAATTAGAAGAAGAAAACCAGCAACAACAAAAAAAAACGTCTCTTTAAACAGATTTAGTTATTTATTTGTGTCAGTAGTCTTTAGTTTATGTTTGTTCTCCTTTGTGGATTTAAAATGAGTATGAGTGTTAAAATAAAACTTAAAGTGTACAATATTTTTTTCTTTTATTTTTATTATTTTTTCTTCTTCTTTTTTCAACGTCATTATGTCACACAATTGTGACATTAAGTACCAACAATTTTATTTAATATTATTTTAGAAATGCAAATATGTGGTTGAATGCTTTTAGAATTATATTCATTTTCTCTTATTTTTTTCTTTTATTTCATTTTCTTTCTTTTTTTTCTATTATATTCTTTATTTTTATTAATGGCATTTTCTAATAATAAAAGGCTTTACACGGTAATTGGTTTGTCGTGTTACAAAGCAGCAAAAAATAGAAATGAAGAAGAAAAAATAAACATAAAATGCAAACAATTTGTATAGAAATAAGTTAGAAAGCTTTATATTCGGCTATGCCGAATCTTTAATACCCTTTACCGCAACTGCATTAAAGTAAATACGTTTCGTACATACACACTCACACATACACTCTCAAAAGTGAGTTATAAAAATAGTTATATGAACCGATTTTGATAATTTCTGGAATGATAAGGAAGTACATGTGACTCTATATTATGACAATATCTAATTCTAATCTGTCGATATGTAATTAAAAGATTTATTAAAATTTTTAGTACCAACTTAGAGGTTGCCTCAGATATCGGTCTATGTCTTTAAGCAAAATTAACAGATTTTGCAGGTTTCAAATAGGAAATACTTCTTATGTCATAAACAAATACTCAGGCCTAATTACATAGAGCTCTGTCAGTTATTGTGAATGTGAGCGTACCAACTATAGAAAGACGGACATAGCTTTTTGATTTGATGCAAGAATATACATACATCATGGAGTCTGAGATGATTTGTTCTTAGCGTTACACACGGAATTAGAAAATTAATATACCCTCTTCACTACTTGCGATGATGGAGGGTAAAAAAAGAAGAACATAAATTCAAGAGGATTTAAATTTAAATTATTTTATCTTCAAAAAATTCATTCATTTTTTTCTTGTTAAATGTAAAAAAAGTAATAGAACAATTTCTAAGAAAATCATGTTTGGACAATAATTTTATAGTAAAATTTTAAACAAATATTAAAAATTCAAAGCAGGAAAAAATTGATGTGTTATTAAATTTTCTAAGAAATTTATTTGAAATAATGAAAAAACAGCTTTATATAAATTATTTTGGGCTTAATAAAATTTAACAAAATTATAAGGAAATTTGCACAATATTATAAAACATAATTCGTATGAGACAAATAATTTATTAAATAATTTGTTATTTTTAATAAAATAATTGTTAAAAAATTTAAATTATTTCCTATTAAATTTGTAAATTAAATATTTATTATTATATGGTTAAAAAGCTTATATTCTTAGCTTTTATTTCAAAAACTAAATTATAAAATAATGTATAATAACGTATTTCTACTAAGCTTACGAAAACTTCCATTTCAATTTTAAATCTCTTTAAAACTTTTGACGTTATAAACATTTTTCCTACACTCTTTTAATAAATATTAATCATACGCTGCCAGTTAATAAATATTAAAAAATTCATGTTGGCTTACAAATTGCAATAAAACTATGAATTTGGAATTATAATCTAAATTATATTAGATACATTTTCCGTATTAAATGAAATTGTAATTATTTTTATTTTAATTCATGAAAAAATATTTTTTTCTAAAAATTTCAATTAAAAAAAAATTATAATAATAATCATCTTAATGTATTATTTTACATTACAATTTAATTTTTTTAAAATAGCTTTAAAAGATTTAAAGTTATTGGCCATTTTATTGAACACTTTTTTAATCAATATTAATCATACGCTGCCATTTAATAAATATTCGTTTTGTTGATAAATTGTAAGAAAAACTAAGATTCTGAAAATCAAACTATAGGGATTTACTATTATATTTGAAAAAATTATGATTCACTTTTATAATATTACTTTTACAAAAAAAAAAAAAAAAAAAAAAAAAAAAAAAAATTAGTTAAAAAGTATTTTAAAAAAATATTTAAATTTAAGTAAAAAAAAAAAATTATTTTGTCTTAGGAATTATATTCTTAGAGGTCTTACATTGTGTTGCCGTTTTTAAAATTGTTTAAACATTTTTGAAGTAAATTATATAGAAATTGTGTTTATTTACTTTTGTATTAATTAAGAAAAATATATTTATTTTCTCAAAATTTCCTATTTAAAAGAAAAATTATAAAGTATGAAAATATATTTAAAGATTTTTTCGTTTCAGAAATTATATCCGTAAAGTCTTAACTTTTATTTCCCTTTTAAATTTTTGAAATCACAAACTTTTAAAATTATTAACAATTTGATTTCACAAACTGTTAATAATATTAATCATACGCTCCTAGTTAAAAGTTTTAAAATATACGTAAATGTGTACAAAACAATAAATTAAAAGAAGATCTATTATACTATTATTAAAACTGTATTAAAACATTTAGCAACAAATTAAAAATATTGTATTTAATTCTCTTTGTTATTTTAATTTTTTAAAAAATATTTAAAATATAAAGAAAGTTTCATTTTTTTTTGTTTTGGCAACTTTATTTCTAAGTATATTTTCTTTTATTTCCTTTTTTTAATTGTTAAAATTATTACAAATTGTTCGAGATATTACGATTTTGCTGCATTTTTAAATAAATTTAAATTTTGAAATCGGTTTTATAATTATAAATTTGCAATATGAAAATATATTTTTGTAATTTTATTGGTATTTTTTATTTAATTGTAGTATATGAAAGGGTTACTTACAGCAACGTAATCTTTTAGTTAATCCTGAAAATTATTTACTTTGAAAGGCAATAATTTTCATTTAAAATTTTTAATATAGAATTTGATCTTTTAAAAATTTTATCGGCTTTATTAAACTGTCCAACAATTAATATCAATCATACGCTCTCAGTTATTTAAAATTCTTACTTAATAAAAACAATTACTTGAACATTTTAATAAAACTCATAACATTTAAATAATTTTCTCACAAAAAAATGTCACGCTGCCTCATTTTTTTCTAAAATCATTAATTTCACTAAAATTTTTAGTTTTGCACTAAAATTTAGTCATATTTTCTGTGTTAAATCAATTATCCTTTCCAGGACATTCATTATTTAATTGTATAATTTGTTTGTTTTAATTTTTAGTTTGTTTTAATCATATTTAATGGTGTTTGGTTTTATTTTATTAAAAATTGTCATTTTTTTTTTTGTGTTCAATTAAATTTATTTATAATTTTATTATTTCAAACCTGGTGGTGGTTACACATTAGTTTTTGAATATTTGTGTTAACGCTTTCAAGAATTATTTGAAATTTTATTAAATATTTTCTTTTTATCCAAACCAAAATAGTTAATAAACATCCCACCGGAAATGGCACACATAATAATGATGGCAGCCCTATAACATCAACAACACAACCAGATTCCGGTTATATTGCTTTAATAGTGATAGGAAGTTTATTGGGTACATCACTAGTATTGGGAGTGGTAAGTATACAGAAAACTATGAAAATAAATCTCTTTTGCTCCTTATTGTATGCTTTAGATTTTAAACTATTATTCTATACTATTTCTCTAATTTTTAGCTACTTTATAGCGGTTATCGCTATTGCAGCAGGCGTTCTATTAACTCTATGAATTTTGAAAATCCTGTCTATCGCAAAACTACCGAAGATCATTTTAGTTTGGAGAAAAATCTTCCAGTGCGCATGTATCCCAGTACGGTTGATGAAGAGGTAAGCCCGCATTTGATAAATGATTTTAATTATATGAAATTCTAGAACAATTAATAATTTTATTAATTTAACTTAACAAAATAATTACAAAAAGGCAAACGTATAAATAGTTAAATATTTATAAATATAAATAGTAAATCTTAATTTTAAAAACAAAAAGTAGTTATTAATTTAAATTTAATATCAAAAACAAAAACAAAATTTTTGTATATAACAGACAAAACTAAATATTATAAAATCTAATCCCTCATCTAATCCTTTTCTTTGATTTCCTTTAACCTCAAAACATTCAAGTAGTTTTTAGTGTAAAAAATAAATTTTCAAATTATCTTTAATTTTTTACATTCTTAAAAAAGATCACAATTTTATGGCAACTTTATGTTTCTTTTTCTTTTTTTCGTGTTTCTTTTATTTGGAAAAAACAAACTATTAATTTTAGCTGCATTGTTCACAAAGAAGACTGTTTGCGCAGTATTGAAAATAACAGTAAAGATAAAGTCAATAACAAAAACAAAAAATATATATATTGAAAAATTGTATATCATTTGCAAGGAAATAATATTTATGAATTTTTTAATATATAAATAATTTACTATTAATTATTTTATTAAGTGTTTTTTTTTAATTAAGTATTATAAATAATTAAGTACATATTTGGATTTATTAATAATGATCTCATTTTAATATAACAACTAATAAAAAAAAACTTTGAAAAAGGGCAAATATTTGTAAAGCCAAATTACTTTCTGAAAATAAAGTCTATTTATAGGCAGAATATTTTCAAAATTTTTAGAAATTCCTAAAATTACATATATTTAGGCGTTATTTAATTTTATATTCATTCGGCCATAAAATCTTAAACGCTTACAGGTATGCTAACGAAAATGCATTTAAAGCGCTTATTTAAAAGACGTCATAATATTTATAACTTTTATACCCCCACATCACAAATAGTGAAGTGGGTATATTTTCTTTGTCATTTCGTGTGCAATCATTAGAAGGAATCATCTCAGACCCCATAATTTATATTATATATTCTTGCACGAAATCAAAAACTGTGTCGATTTTGTTATGTTCTGTCCGTTCGTCTGATTGTCTGTCTGTTATTGGCATGCTCACATCCCCAATAATGAAAAGAGCTCAAGGAAATTTGCCTGAGTATTTGTTATAGTCCTAAAAAGTTTCCTATTCAAAACCAGCATCCTCTAAGTTCAAGCAAAGAACTTTCATAATATTGTCAATGTTCTGTGTTGCATACGTTTGTGAGTGTGTGTAGATGTGTATGTCGCGATTTATGAATTTTTTCTAAATAAAGAACGAGCAGTATTTTTGAAATTTTTTTTAAAAAATGTAATAATTTTAAATATTTGCCATTTTGTAAAGTTTTTCTTTCAAATTTTATATATTTTTTTAAATTAAAAATTTTCCAAAATTATAAAAAATCACCATCATTTAATAAAAAAAACAAAGAACAACAAATACGTAGTAATTTTTTTTAAATATTTTTAAGAAAAACTTAGTAAAATTAAGTTTAGTTTAAAAAAGCAAAAATTGATAAAAAAAATAATAATAAACAAATAAAATTGGTAAATAAGTTTATAAATTTAAGGTTCCTTAAACAAAAAAAAACACAGTCCAGAACAAAACTATTGGCACAGCAAGCATTTTATGTTTTATCATAATTTATCCGCCATTGTAAGCAAATTTTGGAAGAAAAATTGTTAACACTGAATACAACCATTAGTGGTTTAACGTATCGTTTTGTGAATCGTTCTGAAGCATAGTCACATTTCACAAAGCTCAAGTAGAACCGGACAACCTAAAGTTTTAACACCTCGCGAAAGTAACTAAATTCTCCGAAAAATTTAACATAATTCCACCGTAATTCCTCCTGAAGTTCAAGAGGAATATAACAAAAAGATTCCCCCCATTAATGTTCATAGAGTGCTTCACGAAGCTGGTTATAATGCTCGAATTGCTGGACGTAAACCAAATTAAACAAGAGTTTAAAAGTAGACCTATAAAATTTAAAAAAACGATTTCCGAGTTGCTGTATTTAGAAAGCCCAATACAGATAATAAAAAGCAAAATCTACTGTTAAATACGGCGTAGATGGTGTAATGGTTGTATGTCATCTGAGGGTGTCGGTGAGCAGGTTTTCATAGTCCCGTTATAAAGAAAACGATCCAAAACATTAGTCCATAATGTGCATATGTCGTTAATTTAAAATGTGACACATAAACTACCACAAGCACCAGCCTCTAAAACTCAAACCAATTGAGCATTTGTATGAGGAATTGGATAGATGGGTCAAAAAGCGACTTATTACAAATAAATCTTATCTTCAAAAGACGTTAAAGGAAGAATTAATAAAAATCAGGCATTCATTAAAAGTTATAAAGCAAAAAAACTTGCTCACTACATAATGAGAAATTACATAAATATAGTGTAAAATATTTTTTCAATAGGTGTACCAATACTTTTGTTCGTCAAAATCGCGTTATTTATTACATTTGTGAAGATAATTTCAAGTACATTTTTAATTCGTGTGAAAAGTTTTTAAACGTCTAAACCTTGTGAATAAAGAAAAATACACTTGCTGTGCCAATAGCTTTGTTCGTGACTGTACATAAAATTCAAATTTAAAATTTTTAAAAATAAAATTTTTTATTATAATTAAATTTTTATGTGCAACAAAAATGCAAATTAAATTAATTTTATTTAACAATTTTTCAAAAAAGGCAGGTATATTTAATTTCCTTTATTTTTAACAAAAAAAAAATAATAATAAAATAATTTAATTGAATGATTGAAACAGTATGAAAACAGCAATAAATAACATTTTGTTTTGTAATACCCTACACCACCACAAATGGTGAAGAGAGTATATTAACTTTGTCATTCCGTGTGTAATGCTAATAAGGAATCATCTCAGACCCCATAATGTATATATATTCTTCTATTAAATCAAAAATCTGAGTCGATTAAGCTGCGTCCTTCTGTCTGTCTGTCTATCTGTTCATCTGTTGCTATCACACTTACATTCACAATAAATGGCAGAGCTCAATGAAATTTGGCCTGAGTGTCGGTTTTAGTCCTGAAAGTTTCCTATTTAAAACCAGCAATATTGTTCCAGTATATTAAAAGATATAGACCGATATCTGAGGCAGCCTCTAAGTTCAAGCGAAAAACTTTCATAAAATTGTCAATTATAAATCGACAATATAGAATGGAATTTCACCATAATATTTAGTTGTATGTACTTCATTACCATTCTAAAAATCCTAAAAATCGGTTCAGTAGAAAAAAAACTTTGTATCTAAAAATACAACTAAATTTATGACTCATTAAATGTTCATTGACTTTTGTAAGTGTGAGAGTGAAAACGAAATATTTCATATTTAATTTACATGAATTTGTGGTGAAGGGTATTGAAGATTCGGCATAACCGATTTTTTTTTAATAAAAATAACTTTAAATAATATTTAATTCATTTTATTAATTGTATTTTATCTCTTTATATAAAATTTTTTTCAACACTGAATTAAAATTTTGCTTTTAAAAATAATTTTGTTTTACAATTTTGTTCTTAATTTAAATGGAAATTTTTTTGTTGTTCTTGTTGTTGTAATAATTATACAAATAATGTTGAGTTGTTAAAATAATTACAAAATTGTAAAACAAAAGTAGAATTTATTACAAAAAAAAAACATACAAATTTTGCTTACAAAAGAATAAAAAAGGATTTTTTAATAAAAAATTTCAATGGTAAGTTTATAATGAATAATTATGTAAAAAAATAAATAAATTATATAAATTAATTCCTCCTTTATGTTGTTGTTTTTTATATTATTTATTTAATTTTTTTATATACATAATTATTATTATTTCATTGTCCCAACACACAGTGCACAGTGTTTCATCTGAAAAATGAAATGGAAATAAATCTGTAAATTCCGAACGACTCGTCTGATTTTAATAAAATTTCACAGGTGATAGTAAAGTGTAGGCGAGTGTAAGTTTTGAGTGTGGACTTTATGGACCTAACGGCGATCTATACACTGAGCTTTTTTTGACATTGGATCAAAAAAATGTTTCAAACTATCCAGATTCCTTATATCTGGACCGATATTGGGGAGCAAAAATAAAAATTTTAAAACAGCTTTGAAGAAATTATACGTCTTTAAAATTCCTGACTTGTGATTTGAGATTTTAAATCAAAATTAGAGTTTCTTGAAAGAATAAGTTGAACTTTTGGTTCTCTCAAAATTTAAGTTTTTGAAATGTTTTTTGCATTACACAAAAACCTATAACGTAAACTTTTAGAAAAGTATATTTAAAAACAAATTAAAAATCTGATAATATTTGGACTCGCTATGGCATTAACACTTCGCTAGAATCACAAATTCAAAAAGTAAAATGTATAATGTTTAAAACTAAATATCTCTTAAACTATAATTGGTTTATAGGTCTTTCTTGCAGGTTCCTATTATATGAAAAATCTTTAGAAACAGTTCACTTACAAGGAATCAAGATCGTTTTTAATATTTTTACAAGCCGAGGCGACCAATTTTAGGACCCTTTGGACCAACCCCCGTTAGGTTCACAAAATCTAAACTCGCCACAACTTCGGCAATTACTATGTGAAATTTCATTGGAATCGGTTTAACAGAAACACTGTGCAACATTTGTTTAATAGTTTATTATTTTAATTTTACTCCGGGTTTTCTCTCTCTCTCTTCTCATTTTTGCATTAAATTGCAATGATTATTTTAATTATAAATGTTATTTATTATTTGCATATTGTTTTAATATAAAAATATATTTTTTTAAAACTTTTATTAACTTTTTTATTTATTTATCTCCTCTTTTTATTGTCTCTATGTCTATTAAATTAATTGTAAATATTATGTTTTTTTTTAATAATTTTTATTTAATAAACATTTTCATTTATTTATGCCCTTTAGGTCAGGATCAATATTATATTAATTTAAAATTTAACACAGATTTATATAGATTTTTCATGAATCAAAAAAATATTACATATTTTATGTGACAAAAACAGGAGATAAAAATTAAGTCATCAAATTTATGAATAATTAACTTTCAGGTTTTAACTAATCGAATCCATTAATAATAAACAAACTAAAAATGCAAAAAAAATCGCTAGAATACCTAAATATCTCTAAAGCTTCAAACAAGTAAAGATAACTAACATGATTGAACATATAAAATTTCAAAAAATTCATAAAAAATCGCTAAAATACCAAAATATCACTAAAAAGTTGTAATTAAGCTTAGAAATTGACATAATTAAAAAGACTACTTAGAACCAAAGGATTAAAATGAAAAAAATAAAATTTCATAAAAAAGCGCTAAAATACTAAAATATCACTTGAGCGTTTAAATAAAGTTTAAAATCATCTTAATTAAAAAAGTTTAGCAAAAGTCGTTAAAACATAAAATCAGGCGAAATAACTATAAAATTAGAGAAAATCAACAAAAAATCAAATAGATTAAACGTCAAAAATAATAAAAACATTTATAGTTAAATGTTACACTTTAAAAAAGTGTAATAAAAAATCGCCAAAATATAAACTTGAGGAAAAAAAGGTAAAACTAATATCGCTACAACATGAAAAATCTCTGTGAAAAAATAAACAAACATTTACAATTAATAAAAATCGCTTAAACGCAAAAAATCGTTTAACTACATGTACCATCGCTGCAACATGTTAAGCCTGCAAACATGTTTAAATAAATTAATAAATTAAAATTTGCGATCCCTACAAAGGCAAAAAATCGCTAAAATTAATTCTTTAGAGCAAAAATATAAATAATCGTAATAACAGCAAAAAAACGTATAACTGAAAAAATCAAAAAACAAATGTAGAAAACATCGGGATATAAAGTTAAATTATCAGAGCAATTAGAATTCTTATAAAGTTTTGACCTACATTCTTTAATATTGAGGTTTAAAAATTTGTATCAGATATCATTTTAAAACTTTTTTTAACTTTTGACTTTAAATAGCCACAAACAATATTTTCGCTATTTGCACTGAAACTAAAAATGTCTAATAATCCGTACAATTTATGATTTTTTTCTCAGTGTTACTTATCGAATAAACATTTTAAAAAAATTCTAAAAACATCTTAAACACTTTAAATCCTCTTAATGCCAAAAAGCTTTAAAGGGAAAATCCCAATAAGAAAAAAGCTTTACAACAAAATATTTTCTGTCTTATCTTTGACATTTATGATTGATGAACAGACTACAAGTATATATAATTAAATTTTATTAAATAATCCCAACTCATTAAAAAAAAAAAAACGTCAAATTATATTTTGATGTAAATATCTTTTCAATATCAAAAATATGGATCCTTTTTTTTTTGAAAAGCAACAGACAAAAACTTAACTCAACTCTTTTTGATAAATAAATCATATGAAAAATTGATGGAAAAAAAGAATGAAAACGAAATGTACAATAACAATTTAAGGATTATTCGAAAATGGCTGCATTTACCAAAAACATGTGATTGATATGTTTAAAAATAATAAATTGGGGGAAAATGATAAAAATTAAAAAAAAATAATAATAATTTTAGTATTTTTTCCACCCAAAGAGTGAATAATGACAAAAAAGCTTGATTTGAGTGCATTTTCTTGGATCATAAAAATGTCCTTATGATTTTGGTCAGGCTCTTGATCTACACTAATTATCCAAACTCAGGGAAATTAGATTACAACGGGTATCCTTTTTGGATCTTGTAACTCATTTAAAAACAGCGTTAAAAACAGATTCCGGATCATCTTCTGAAGCGAACTCCAGTAACATTTTCCAATGTTTATTTTTTTAAATAACTCTATAACTTTTGATCGGCCGGTGGGATTTTCATGAAAGTTCTTACATTAGGGAGGCAGAGAAGTGTGTCATTAGGAAATGCAAAAAAAAAAATTAAAAAATTGTCTTTTCGTTTTTTTGTATTAGCGCAGCCGATGGAAATTATAAACTGTTTTTTCATAATTTAAAACCATTATTTTGCCCTTAGATAGTTTTTGAATTTGACATCATCTTCAAGTTTTGGCAACAACAACAAAACCCAAGTTGGTTCTATAAGAAGTTGACCAAGCGTTCAAAGGTCCGCCGTCAAACAGTACTAATACTACCGGGAGAACTTGTCCGTTTGTAGAAAATCTGGATCAGCTTTCAGAAAGCATTTTTAAGAGACCTCCCAATACATGCGATAGGAATGCAGCCGGCTAGATTAGTTCTCGGAGTATTTGTTGCGATGAGCTAATACAGTTTTAAATTATATAAGACTTAAAAAGTACCTGACAGGAACGCCGCTAAAATTTAGAAATCAAAACACAGCTGGGAAATTTAAGTCAAGTTAAAAAAATTCTTACTGCATAGTGGATGAGGAAACGTTTGTTCTGGTAGATTTTTCGCAAGTCCTGAGCGCAGTAATTGAAGTCAAGTTAAAAAAATTCCTACTGCACAATGGATAAGGAAACGTTTTTCGCAATCTCTGTTTAAAAATTTTATGTTGCTAATGCTCGAGGAAATACTGAAAATAAATTTTGGACCCAGAAGTAGTTAAAATTTCCAAAAAAGTTCTTGGTACAGCAAGCAATATGCAGTTGCGGCAAAAATAGCCAATCATTTGTTACAAAAGACTCTTAAATACCGAAATTTACATTTAGTTACAAAAGACTTCAAAATTTGGCCACTTATTTTTGGCCTGAATTAGCATGCTGTTACTATGGTAAAGAAACCCTTGAATAATTTATTCACTTTTTTTTCTATTTCGCTCTTTTTTATCTTTTTTTAGTTTTATTATTTTTCAGAAGTAAGATCCGATCTTAGGAAAAGTAAAAAAAGAGTCGAAAACCCTACCTTGTTATACAATTTTTACTCAATCTTATGTAACTTACACTCAATCTTACTTTAACACTGCTTTTTCTATTCCGCCTTCTTTATTTTTATATTTTTGATTTTTAGTAATCTTTTAGAATTAAGATCCGATCTTAGGAAGAGTAAAAAAAAGGATTCAATACCAATTTCCCACAATTTTACTCATTTGCATTTTTATGAGGTTAAACAAATATTTAATTTAAAATTAACGTGTGTGTTTGCGTGTGGAAACAAATCTCTTCCATACTTACAAACACACAAACACATTCAAACACTTTTATCTCTTATTTGCACAAATAACCACAATTAATTAAATAATTCCATATATTTAATATTATTATTTATTTTTTATTTTATTTTATTTGTTGTTATTTTTTCATAAAATTTTTAAATAATAATGAAAAGTGCAAATTGTAATAAAACTTTTTTTCAATTTTACAAATTATTTTAAATTACATTTTCAATTTGATAATTAATTAAAATGTTTCTAAATGGGAAAATTTAACACTTAAATGTGTTTAGAGAAATATAAAATCTAAAATTAATTAAGAGATAAATTGAACATCGAATAAATGAACTAAAATTTTAAAAATACAAAATTTTTTTAATTTTTAAATATTTAATATTTTAAATAAAATATAAAAATTCTTACACATTCTTAATATTAATATTTAATAATAAGTTATTCGAAAATTTCTGTCTGACTGATTATCAAAGGTTGATGACCCATGAAGAGTCATGTGGGTCTAAAAATAATTTTCTTCTCAGTTTGATTTCTAAAAACACAAATGTTTTAATATTTTTGTTATTGTTTTTAATGTCAACTTAATCATTAATAATGTTCTCTTATCTGTCAAAATATATTTGGCAACGTGACAACATGGTATTTGAAATATTTACATAAAATTTATTTATTATTTATTTATTTATTTATCTAAACTTATTAATTTTTATTCAATTTGAACCTCTAATAAATTCAATTTGAAACTCTAAAAAATTTTGAGTGCTTTAGGGTCCTAAACTTTTCTTTGAAATTCCCTCCAGCATCAGCAATATAAAATTTTTGCCCAGGAAAGAGCGAAAAATGTATAAATTAATTAATGTATATTAATTATACACATTAAATTGAATTTTCAAATGTTTTATTTTAAATTAAATATTTGAAATATTAGAATATTGTAATTTAATTTTATTTAATTTTAGTATTTATTTTTTATTTTTAAGTTATTTTTTTAATATTTTTTGTCAATATTATTTAAAAAACAAAAAATTTATTATAAACAATTTAACTAATTTCTCTTTATATGTTCTCTTTCTTTGTCTTTTTCCAGTCCAAAGAACCTTTAAAGGAAGTGGGCACTGAGTGTGTTTAAAAATTTCCCTCTCCTTAATCTCATTTCAAAATTTCTAGTAAAAACAAAACCAAAAAAATTTCAAAATTTGAAATTTCTTTTCTGAGAGAAGAACAACAACAAAACAAAAAACTATTTGGAAACTAAAAAAGACTTTTATTTTAAATGTTTAAAACAATTTTTTAGTAAAGACATAATTTAGCAACAAAACAAAATTAAAGAGAAACCAAAAAAAATCATACTGAAATCATTCAACTAAACAAAACTGAAAAAAAGAAACACAACAACACCTCACTTTTATTTAAAACTTTTTATTTTGTTTTTAGGAAATAAATTAAGAAAGAAAAAACCTTAAAAAACACACACACACTCACCCAAATACACACACATATTAAATACTTACTTGAACATCAGCAACAACAACACCAACATGAGATTTAAACAACGAACTCGCTAAACATCACAAATCAACAAGGGAAACGGAAATAGCAGTTTTTAGTGTTTGTTATTATAAAAACAAAATGGACACTTAAAAGCAGTGAGAAAGAACTCTTTCTCTTGCTGAAAAAATATAACTGCATTTTTGTATTACACCTTAAACACGCACACAACAACAACTACCATTACAGCCAACATTGTAACATCCTTTTTAGGCACAATTTTTTAAACAACAACAACAATCAACTCAACTTATATTCAATTTTGTGGTCATTTATTTACAATAAAATTCAATTTTTTTTAATAATAAAAAAAAGAAGAAAAAAATTCTTTAATAAAAAATTTTTAAAATAAAGAAAGTCCTGCCAATTTTTCTTTAAGAAAATTATAAAAAAAAATATTTAATATTTTTAACAGATTTTTTATTAAACAATAAAAATAAAGAAAAATTATATTAAATTTAATTTAATTATTTTTCTTAAATTTTTTTCTTCTTTTTGTTTAAGAGATTAAAAAAGTTCAGTTAAAAAATTTTATTTAAAACAAAGAAAATTTTAATATTTTTAAATAAATAAATAAAATAGAACTATAAATAAAACAACAATAATCATTGTAAATATTTGCAAAAATTGTAATACATTTTTAAAAGTAAATTTAAAGAAAAAACAACAAAAACAATTTATTTAAATTTAAAATAAAATAAACTTTGTTAAATTTAAAATAATTAAAAAAATTAAATAAATGAAGTAAATAAAAAATAATTAAATTAACTCAAATTTAATAAGAAATAAACTGGATTTAAGAAAAAAAATCACAAAAAAATATTAAAAATAGAAAAATTGTAGGAAAATTTATCAGATAAGGAAATAATCATCCTGGATTATAAGAAATATTCAAAAGAGTAGTAAGAATCTTAAATACCCTCAAAACCATGAACAAACAGTACTCAATATAGTAGCTTTCATAGCAATTAGACCTATTAGAGATACAAATCCCAGATCACAAGTACATTTTACATTGAGTACACTTCCCCTTCCTTTATTTTTTCTAGTTTTAAAATTTATAAAAATGGTTCCAAATATAAGTCTATAACTTATTTGCTACTGAAAAAAAATAATCTGACCAAATCAAGTTATGTTCAGATCGTAATTTTGGACTTGATAGTACACTTTTAAGCACTATACTTTCATCACAAGATGTTCAATAAATGTCAGCGGGAATGACGGATGGACAGACCAGCGTTCATTTTAAAATCGAATCAGATTTTAACTGCCTCTATCCCTAGGACAAGTTCACTATTTATCTGTTAAAATTTACAATTTTGAACGTGAGAGTGTATGTAATTCCAGCACTGTACTCTCATCACAAAATAAGAAAAAAAAAACAGCGGGACGGACAGATGGTCAGACAAGCGTTCAGTGTAAAATTGAATCAGATTTTAATTTCCTTTTTTCCTACAAATAAAACAAACGATTTTAAAAATTTCCATAAATAATCCGTCCAAACTTACTTACTTATTTAAACGTCAGAGTGCATGTATTCCTATCACTGTACTTTAATGACGAGATGCACATAAAAACCAATGAGATGGATGGACGGAACTACAAGCGTTTACAGTTAAATAGATTTCAAGTTTTTTTGTTCTAATGAAAAAATTATAAGGCCCATATATACTCATATATTCTGATCTATTAAACATCGTAATTTTATGTCAAATGTCGAGAAAATTGGCTAAATCTATTTGAAATAAATTTTATTTTCAAATTTTATATGGTTTCAAATATCGTTCTAAAAATTTTTTCTACTGAACGGATCTGCCTAATTTGACATAAATCTGATCTGTGTTTGGAAATTAATAATGATCTGATAGACTTTGAATATTTTTCCGGAATTTGCTTGAATCGCAAATTAGACATAAAAAACCAGTTGGACGGACAGACACGGTTTAACTCCTGTAATTTCTAATGTACAAAAGAAAACAGTTCAACCACTACCCCAAAATTTTAAGAAACATTTTAGAATCAATCCAAACACCATCTAATGCTGTCCGTCCTTTTGTCTGGCTGACAGATTTTATTATCATTTAAGAAATGATACTCGTGATTTCAAAGATAATATGATGAGGTTTGAACCATATTTATAAAAGTTAGGTCTAAGGACATGGACTACTAAATTCAGTCTAAATAGCCTGCATACAAAAGATTTCTGCCAATTGATCTTTAAATTCATTAAATTTTGAGATATTGAGGTTTTTTAATTTTTTGAAAAAATTACTTATTTAAAATTTAAATTTCAAATTTTAAATGATCAAAAATCAAATTTTCATAAATTATAAAATAAACTAAAAATATTAATAAATTTTAGAAATTTTTAAAATATAAATTTCATTTTCAAAAATGTTTAAATGAATCATATTCAACTTCTTTTCCAGAATCGGGATGATTATTTCCTTTTTATTTTAATTAAATTTAAATCATTTTTGGTTCTTTTGATCATTTATTTTAATCAACATTTCATTTTTAGTAAAATTTTTTCAAAATTATTTAATTATTATTCAAATTCGTTTTCATCACAAATTTTGTTACATTTTTGCCCCCTTAAAAGAAAATTAAATCATTTTAGCTTAATAATTGTAATAAAAACTTAAAAAATACAACAAAAAAACTGAAAAATTAAAAAAAAATACATAAAAAAATAAATTAATTATCAGATCCTTAAGAACTGTATTAAATGTGAAAAAAATTGTAAAATTTTTTTAAAATTTAAAACAGAATTAAAAATAAAAAAACAAAACAATCTACACAAAATTAATTTTTAAACAAAAAGAAAATAGAAAACTCAAAAATGCAACAACAACTTTGTAAATTAAAAAAATATAAATATTAATTAAAGATAAATTTAAAGAAAAAACACTTAAATTAATGATGGGAAAAAGATATAAAAATTAAATAAAAAACTAAAATTAAATTATAAAAAATAAAGTGAAAATGCTCAATGAAATTAAAAAATAAAACAGTAAATAATTAATTGATATAAAAAAATAAATTAAAAATTAAAATATAAAATTTAAAGAGGAAAACATTTTTTTTGTGAAATAAATAAAAAATAAAAGAAATTAAATATAATTTAAAGAAAAAAATGAAAGAGTTTTTTTTTTCATTTAAAAGAAGCCATTTTTAAGGATTAAATAGGTAAGAAATAAACTTTATTTCCGGAATATCACAGTTTTTGTTCTCCCGAAAAATACAAATGTTGCTCAGAAGGGAAATCCTACACTTACTCTTCTTTACACTGAGAACTAAAGCACTCTCTTCATGGACGCCTAAAGCGATCAAGCTTGAGAGATATGAAATTGAACTAAATCCTTTATTCCATATCTTAATTTAAAGGTCCCCAGAATTCCATATAAACTACAAAGATCAAGAGGAACTCATGGAATAAAAAACACATTTAACATAACGCCTAAACATGTAGTTCCATAGGAAAATATGTATTAATTAAAGTTACTATTTGCGGCTTTTTCCCTACATCTTTATAAAATCATAATGGTATATATGGTTGATCATTCTTTATGAAATGTCTAAACAAAAATTTTTAGAGTTCCAAGAAAGTATATATTTGTAAACCATATCGAATTTGGAGCCAACTTAAATATGTCTGCACGTCTGTCCTGCCGTCCGTCAACTTCGAAATCAATTAATATAATTTTTTTTAAATAAAGACCAAAGAACTTTAAACCGAAAATTTAGAGGAACATTAGTTAATATTTAACTCTATATTTTATTATAGTCTGTTATTGGAGATCTTAAGGAGAACATATTATTCAACCATAAAGAATTTCAAGCCTACTGAAAAATATCAGACCGGCAGACAAGTCTTTTTGAAATTGAAATCTTAAAAAATAATGAATACAGATTTTTAATTTAAGAATAGAAGAAGAAGAACATTTCTGATTCATATCTGATGTATACAATCTATTATAAGAGACCTTAAAAAACCCATTTTTTAAACTGAATTGAACTCCGAGCCTATTCCAATACGTCCGCATGTCTGTCCTTCCGTCCACCTCAATGAATTAAAATTTTGAGAGTAAAGAACATAGAACTTTAATTCAAGAACTACAGGAAGATATTGTTGAGTTCGCACTGCGGATTAAAGCTTTATGCGGATTATTAGAGACCTTATTAAGCAGATATTTTTAAATCATGTCACATTTCAAACTTTTTTAGATACGTAAGTTTGTCTGTCCACCCGTCCGTCTGTTTCAGTCAATACAAAAAAGAGATCCTAAGAAGTATATAAAAAATGCAGATTTTTAAAACGTCTGTAATAACAGATTCTAAGAAGTATATATTTTAAAATCAATCCGAATTTTTTTGAATTTTATTGAAATTTTTAAAAATAAAGAACTCAGAATTTAAATTCGAAAATTGATGGAGAATATTTTTAATTCATGTCTGCCGGTTACCTTAAGAAATATTCATACTTAAACCATATCGAATTCCGATCCTTATTAGATATTATATGTCCATTCGTCCGTATGTTTAAAGATCATTAAAATTGAAGTTCTATAAATAAAGTACTCAGAACTTTAATTCGAAAAATGACTCATATTTGCACATTTAAGTATATTATTAGAGATCTTAAGAAGCATATTTTAACGAACTCTGTTTCGAAATTAATTAAACTGAAATTTTTATTAAAAGGTACGTAGAACTTAAATTCAAGATTTGAAGGAGAATATTTCTGTTTTATATCTAATGAACGCAGTCTATTATTAAAGAGTTTAAATGATCTATTTTCTTAAACCGAATCGAAGTCTGACCCTATTTCACTATGACATCTTGTCTCTCCATCTGTCCGCCTGTTTCAAAATTAAATGGAAATTTTGATAGGTAGGGAACGCCGATCATTTATACGATATATTTGATTCGAATCTGTGGATTATGGTCTCTTATTAGAGACCTTATGAAGTATACATTTTTAAACCGAATCAAATTCCAAACCTTTTTAGATGTGTCAACTTGACTGTACATTCGTCCAACGATTTTTCTCTATATAAAAATGACTACTGCCCGCTTATAAATAATACATTAAGCCAATTATGTCCATGAATACTTAAACTTATCTGTTTTTGTTAAAAACCTCTAATTAAAGTTTTCTATTATCTTCATATAAAGTAACTTTTCCATTTTTTATTTCCATTATGTGGCTTAAAATATGTGTTTATTAAAAAAACTTTATGAATTATGTCCTTTATGTAATTAGTTATATGAGTTCATTTTTTTATTCCCTTAAACCTTTAAATTTAGCTTATGGACCTAATAGAAAAAAACAGACTATATACTATCACCAACTACTCCAAACAAACCCATCATAATCAATCTTTTAACTAGAATAAGGCAAAAAAGGTAATAATTCACTTTAACGATCCTATAAAGGACACTAGAGAGACAAAGAATTTAATGAAAACAAAAACTAGGAAAAAAACTAAAAGGTAGTTAAGAAAAACTATAGTCTCCCTCAACTATACATATATATATAGTTTCAATGTTTGTGTTAATAAATGTATGAATATGGGAGACTATTAAAGACCAAAAAGACTTTTATAAAAATAAATATTTGAAACATACAGTTAAAAGGAAAAAAATAGAAAGGAAATAAATTCTAAAGAAAACAAGGTAAAAAGGATGTTATTTAAAGGGGACAAGAAAAAAGAGTGATGAAACTATTTAATAGATACAAAGGAATTTAAAAAGAGAAAGAGAGAGAGAGAGAGAGAGAGATGAATTTAAGGAGATTTTAAGGATTATAATGGGTTGTGTTGAAATAAGATTTAGAAAGGATCTATATACTAAATTAGTTTTCGAATTTTTACTATAATTACAAAAAAGGTTTTATTTTTTTTCAGATTTGAAATCTTAAATTATGGCAATTCTTCTGAGGTCCTATAGGGCCAAGATTATTAAAATATATTTTCGATTAATGGGATTGGAAGTAAAATAAAGATGTCTCATGAAGGTTCAGAATAGTTTTCTATCGGCTAAAAGTCTATAACTTTTATATGGGTTAAAGTACTTTAAGAGTTATTTTTATTATGGGTTTTCGTAACGGTAATCGGAAGTAACTCCAACAACAGTGAAACTGTTGCTGAATTTTATATATATCATAGCAAACGTAATATTGAAATTTATGAAAATTAGTCAATCAGTACAGCACAGAATTTCGAAATCGTTTTCCATCGTCCAAAAAGCCGGCAACTTCTCAATGGATACAGGAACTTTCAAAAAAAATCGATGGATGGAAAACTAAATTTTAAATAAAAAACACTTCAGAAATTGGGACCGACTTGTTTATATCCTGCACTATACTGTAGTCTTATATGGCAGTTATGTCAATTTACGGGTCAATCCTCATACTATTAGGATACATGTTTTATGCTTGTATAATGCTTTTTTATGTAAGATTTATCAATTTTGAGTGGATTTTTTATTGATAGACCTTATATGGGAACTATATGGGCCGATTGTAACAGAATTTGAAACAGACTTTTCTAGTTTTAGAATTATTAATTATAACAACTAATAACATGATATAAAACAGTATTCTAGGATTTAGGGTTTAAGGGTTATCTTGCATGGTTCTATGTGGACCAACCATCCTCAAATTTGGCACTTGGATTTATAATAATATAAGACTTATTTAAAAATTGCAACCTGTTACTTCTTCACAAGGTTCACAACTATTGAAAACAAATCTAAAAATTTAAAGACTGTTGGCCTCAGAAAGGTCCAAAACTATATTTGGAATAAAAGTCTACATTTACTTCTTGTAGTTTATCCGTTTTATATCTTAAAATTTTGATGCCGCTAAAGCTTAAATTGAAGCAGTATATGAGGCTTAAGGAGAACTTCAATAACACAGCAAGAGTAAATGAGACATTATCACAAGATACCAAAATCTAAAGACAATTGAACAGCAAATATTTTGGAAAAAGAAAATCGGCCAATTATTATTAAAAGTAAAGAAGTAATAATAACCTAAATTGAAAAAAGGCATTTATTGTAAGATAATATATAACAGAAATTTAGCAACATGCCACGCCCACAATAGCAAATAATTTGCTTGCACTTTTGGGACAATGTCAATGAAATCGTTCCTACAAAAATATTGTTTTTTGGTCAAAAAAGAAGAATTACGTGGGTATTATGAAATCAACTTATTATATATTAAATTGTATATATCAATAGATAAGTTATAATCGTAATAATACTGCTAGTGGAATTTATGGGTCCTTATGCTTTTTATTATGACATATAGTACTTCAAATGCCTCTTTTTCAAATCATTTTTATATATTTCAAATTTGTTTAGTATTTTTTTATTTCTTCTCTTTCTTCTCTTTCCCTAAATTTGGTCCAGTTACATTTATTTTTCTCTTTTTTTCATTCTACCAATTCAAAAATTGTCTCGAAATCAAATTTCTTCAACTCCTTAAGGATTCAAATAAGCAAAAATTTTTCAAATTAAATGACTAGACATAAAATGGGCAAATAAGTTTTCAAAAAGAGCCAACAATCCAAAGAAAACAAGAATACAATTTATAGAACAAAAATCGATTACTTGAAATTGTAAAGCTCTAAAGCAATTTAATATCTAACAGGACTTAAAAGCTCAATAGGAACTCAGAGAATAAAAAAATAAATAAACAATACACAAAACGACTAAAAATGTTGTTCCAAAGGGAAATATTTATAATTTAAAGTTAACAATTTGCTGTTTGTATCCCCTGCACCATTACAAGTGTATAAGGATATATTAAGTTGATCATTGTATATGTGATAATAAGACAAAAAATATCAGAGACTGTTTTAAATATAAATAATCCATATCGAATTTGAGGTCTATTTATATATGTACGTTTGTCTATCCATCCGTCCGTCCGTTTCGAAATAATAAAATTGAAATGTTGAAAATAATCCGGGAACTGCAGGACGATACTTTTAATTTGGTTCTTTTGATTCAGTCTATTCTTAGAGGTATTTACGTAACATAAATTTTTAAATCATATTCGAATTTCTAAGCCTTATTTAGATATGTTCGCTTATCTGTCCATCGTCTGCCTATAACGAAATGAATGAAACAAAAAATTTGAATAATAAAGAACTCCATAACTTAATTCTATAAAATGAAGGATAATAACTTTTATTCAATGTTTTGCTAAAGTCTATTATAAGCAGACCTGACAAACATAAATATCTTAAAACTATATAAAAACTGATCTCTATTTCGCTTGTCCGTCCTTCCCTCAAATTCAAATATTGAAAAAAATACATAAACAAGAAAATTTTTGATTCGAATTCAACTGACTGTATCTACTACTTGAGACCGTTATAAATAATATATTTCAGAACTATAGTCGAATTCTGAATTATTTAAAATAATATGAGAACTATTTTATTGTTAAAAATCACTCAGATCGCTTATAAGAATTCCACCTCCAGGAGAACAGTTGTATGGGAGCCTTCCTAACCATTTCAGTAGGCTTCGTCCTCGAGCCAAAAAAAAAATACATGTCATGTCATGACAGTTGTACTTATATCATGAAATCAACTCAGAAAGTGATTGTGAGTCGAACGATATACTTAAAAGTGGATTGTTTACCATTTCTTCTCTATAGTACAAATATCACCCTGATTACCTAAGGTGGTGTAGGATATAAAAAGTTCCGGAACAAAAACTAGATTTCTAATTCGTCATTGCCGATTGTAATCTTCTCACAGTTATTTATATCTTATTTTCATCGGGTTGTGTCTCGCTGCTGCTGTTCAATAAAAAACAGTTAAAGTTTGAAGTGTTTTTCAGATAAAAAATAGCAAGAAATGAAAAATGAAAAAGCAATAAAATAAAAAATATATATTTATTTTTAACAAAAAAAAATAAAAACGATATACAACAATTTCATCTTCACTCCCGCCATTTAATGGCCTAAAGGATGCGAGAAAAAAGGAGACAATATTAAAGACATGACAACAAACGTTGAAAAGAACGATTTTATATTATTTTGTTATTGTCAGCGTAAAAAGTCAATGATGTGTAACTGTTTCGCAAACAAAAAAACAAAAAAAAACAGAAATAAAAAACAACAACATGTCTCCTTTTTATAATAACGTGGGTCAAGGGAGAAGGACTACACTTATTAACTCCTAAAAGCAATGTTTCAAACCCCTTTTTAAAATCACTCTATTTTTATAATTCACACCACCCACGTATCTTTTGAGAATTTTTATCCTTATGGCATCATCCTTTAACCATTTCATTTTACCACCATTTTCTCTTTTCCGTTTTTGATTTTACTTGTTTTGTTGTCGCCTTCAAGCGCCTTCAATTGCTATTAATGTTATTGTTGCTGTTGTTGTTGTTGTTGCTTTTGCTCCTTCTACTCTTGCTGATGGCTGTACAGTTGATGTTTATTATTACTGTCCATTAAATATTGATTTCTTGTCATTGTTAATAACACGACACGAGTACACACACACACATACACACTCACTCACCGATTCACTCACTTAGTCAATTTCCAGCATTTTCAGCATCATCTATTTATATACATTTTGTCTTCATCTTCTGTTTAAGACTATAAAAAGAAAGAGGAATCCATTCAAATATTTAAGTTGATTGGAGAGTTTGTAACAGAAGACGTTTATGTCTTTATCGCTAAAAATTGTTTTATATATAAGTGATTTTAATAATATTTCTTATAAATGCATCACTCAGCTTCATAAATTCCCAACTTCCAAAAAACTTTCGATAAATTAACAATTTAGAGACAAATTTTGGTTTAACTGTTATTTAGAGAAAATTTCTAAAACAAAATGTTATTTAGAGAAATATTTTTTATAAATTTCCGATTTAAGGAAAATAAAGTCTCTATTTTTAGGCATCCTCGATAAACTCCCTTTTAGGAGAGAATTCCGATAAATTCTCTTTCAAGAGAAAATTTTCAATAAATTCAATCTTTCACTCAAAAATTAAATTCACTAAATATTGAAATTTTCACAAAAAAAATCAAATTTTGACCAAAAATTCAAATTTTCACAAAAAATACAAATTTTCACAAAAAAATTTACAAAAAATTCAAATTTTGACAAAAAATTCAAATTTTGCCAAAAAATTCAAATTTTGCCAAAAAATTCAAATTTTGACAAAATATTCAAATTTTCACAAAATATTCAAATTTTCACAAAAAATTCAAATTTTCACAAAAAAATCAAATTTTCACAAAAAATTCAAATTTTCACAAAAAATTCAAATTTTCACAAAAAATTCAAATTTTCACAAAAAATTCAAATTTTCACAAAAAATTCAAATTTTCACAAAAAATTCAAATTTTCACAAAAAATTCAAATTTTGACAAAAAATTCAAATTTTGACAAAAAAAATTCAAATTTTCACAAAAAATTGAAATTTTCACAAAAAAATTAAAATTTTCACAAAAAATTCAAATTTTCACAAAAAATTCAAATTTTCACAAAAAAATTCAAATTTTCACAAAAAAATTCAAATTTTCACATAAAATTCAAATTTTCACTTAAAAATTCAAATTTTCACAAAAAATTCAAATTTTGACAAAAAAAATTTCACAAAAATTCAAATTTACACAAAAATTCAAATTTTCACAAAAAAATCAAGTTTTCACTTTTTACTCCAAAATTCAAATTTTCCCAAAAAATTCAAATTTTCAATCAGAAATTCAAATTTTCACTAAAATTTAAAATTTCCCTCTTTTTCCATATAGTGCCACCTTTTGTTTCGTTTTCGCCTCTCAACTCAATCCTTGAAATGACTTTGATTTCTGACATTTTGTTTGCTTTCTTGTGTTTGTTTGTTATTTTCACTAACACTCTCTAACACTATTTGCTTATTAATTTTCCCAATTCTCTTTATTTTGTTCTCCTGCTGTTTCCGAATATTTACTATTTTGCCTGATGGTTCCCTCCGAAAATTTCAATGTCAGTCATTGATTTGACTTTAAATGGTCACGTAATATTTCTGAAATATTATTAATTTCAATGTTTTTTTTTTTTCAAAGAGTGCGTGTGCGGGTGTGTGTGTGTGTACATGTCCTTATTAAAGGGCGTTAAATTTTCACTCATCCGCAAAAATTCAAGAAGAAATAAAAAAAATTCGATTACATAAGAAATTACCGGAAATAATGATAATTTTATGTTTAGGGTTTATTAAACAAAGTTTAACTCTCATGATTTTGTAGGGATTTCGAAAAAATAAAAATATTTTCAATGTCTGAGAAAAAAATTGAATTTAATAATTTAAAAATTTATGTTAACGAGCCTTTAAAACGGAAATATTTATTTAAATTAATACAGAAATTTATAAAACGTTTCTATTTGGTAGCTTTTGAAGAGCGGTGGGGGGTTTGGCTAACAAATTTGTAGATTATTTATTATAAAAGGACAAAATTCGATTATAGATTTGTTAAGGGACATAATGACAACAGTAAAGGGAGTTATAAGTAATTTAAATTCTGCTTAATATGGGATGGGGGGAAAAAGAACTTCAAATGAATGAACAAAAGTAAAAGAAAATTTTAATATGATCCTTAAGGACTAAGCAAATTAGGAACTTAAATTATGATATTGCTTTTCTCTTCAACTCTTTAGCAGTTTGAAAACGTTTACACATTTTAGATACTTATACTCATTGGAAGTTATATTAAATTTGTCATTATGTACGTAACAGCCAGAGTGGAAATGAGGGTGAAAAAGTTATTATTTTTTCTTGAAAATGTACAAAAAGTGCACCAGATACTCTAAATTTAGCGGAATATGAATTTCTTACACTTATTTTATTTTACTCTTGTGTTGCCAACCAAAATTTTTTCGAAAGTGACCAATAATTTGGAGCTTAGAAATCAGCAGAAAGAAAATTTTATTACTCTCCATTTTACTTCAAGTGTTGCCGACATTTTCCTCAAGCATGAGTTGCCAAGACCTATTTTACTAACATGAAAATTAATGACGATACCAAACTTGTATCACGAGTTCAGAATTCAACGTAAAAACTTCAGGACAAAGAAAATAAGCTTCATAGTTTTTTACCGCTAGTGTTGCCAAAATCTTTTAAAAAGGATTGCCAACTAAAGCAAAGTATAATAACAGTAAATAAATTTTCTAAAACACACTAAATTAAGTGTGATTTAGAAAATTTATTAATCAAAAATTAGATTTAATAAAATTATTTTATATAACTGTTAAAATTGCTGAACTCGCATTACCAATTAAAAATTACTTTCACAATTTGTGGTTTTAGATAAATTTTTAAAGTGTACATACTTTGAAGTAAGAGCTCAGAGCTCAGCAGATTATAAATTTTGTTACTTTTTATTTTATATCAATTGCTATCAATATCTTTTTCTAACGTGAGTTGCCAAACAACATTTTATAATATTAAATTATAAATTATTAATACAAAATTCTGGCAACAAAATTCAAATTTTGCAAAATTCATTTGTACAGAACCCAGCAGATGATGGATTTTACTTAAAGTATTGCCAACTTTTTTGTTTGTCAATCCTCAATTGATTCCACAATTATGGACTTAGAAAAATAATATAATAATAAAGTGTATATAATTTGTTTCAAGGATAAGAAAAAGTTCGATTTGAATTAAATTTATGTCAATTTTAGTATTGCCACATGTTGAAAAACATTCTGCTGCCTTCAAAAGTGATTTTGATTTTTATATATTTTTTTATTTTACTTTTAGTGGCAACGCTTTTGTTGCAAACATGAATTAAGAAAAAAATTTTGCTAACATTTCTTAACATGAATTGCCAATTAATTTCTTTCAGTAATAAGTTTAAATTCAATCTTTTGCTTAGAATTCAATCAATTAATTTTTTTGTTTAAAAGTAAAATTTTCACTAAAAAAACTGGTTTTCTAAAACAAATTTTCACTAACAAAATTTACTTATTTTTTTAACTAAAAAATAAAATTTTTTACTAAAATATTTCATTCCCAGTTGTTTCACTAATTTCATAATTTATTTAAATTTATTTTTTCATTATTTATTTATCGAAATTTTTGGTATTGCCAACATTTTTGCGGTTGTGAGTTGCCAATCCAAGGCCTAGAATTTAAAGTAAACTTCAATAAATTTGTTTTTGATTTTAATTCGTGTTGCCATATTTTCAACATGCGAAAAAATAAATTTATCGTAATTTTTATTGGCAAAGGGTATTTAATATTTCCCGAGGCCGCATATATCATTCTCTCATTATCACTTGCTTTCATTTGATTTAATTTGCTAAAAATCCTTTTTCCATATTTTCACCCACATTATCATTTATAACACTCTGACCTTTATGCATCGTTTAATCTGAACAAATCTACCAATATTGTTACAGTATTATGATGACATTAACCAGAGAATATATGAGAGATAGAAAGAGAGAGAGAGAAAGATAACGAATGAAAACTACTGTAACTAATCTATGAAATAATATAATAAAGATTTAAATATTCTAATAAATGTTCAACACAGCTACATACGGATATACATATATATGTATGACTAGTTACCACATTTAGTTAAACTTACTAACCATCCAAACCAAACAAAAGCAATATATTAACATAAATAAACCATTCATCATAGACAATAGATTCTAATACACAAATACACACACATATACATGTATACACACCAACACATACCAAAAAAAGTACAACCATATTCATGTAAAATATATAAATATATACATATATTTGAACTAATACATATTTACATATTTAAAAAGCTAGAGAATATGGAAAATAGTATAGCATACACAAAAGGGATATGAGAGAATTATAATATTTTGATAGTTTTTGGACTTTATTCCTCCTACTTGTTAGGGATATAAAATGCATAGACATACACACATAACTTTATACACATACATATATTGCAAATATGTTTATGTATGAGTGTATTTGTATGTATGAGTTTATGAATATAACAAACTCACAAAGATTCATTGAATTCAATGCATTTTTAAGTATAACAAACAACCAAACATTTTCAATTTCATGACATTGTAAATATGTTGCAAAGAGATGTGTGTGTATGTTTATGTGTAGGCTAAATATTATGTTGGTATATACATATATATATTTATGTCAGTATGTATGAATGAGTGAGTGTTTACATGTGAAAAGTTTACATTAGCTGAGAATTACCATAATCCATTACCAGAATGAGCTGGCAACAATCTGCATACAAATACAATGAAAAACATTTATTCACACACATGTACATACACATGCATACAGTTGTAAATGCAAACGTTTGTTAATAAGACGTATGAACAGTGACAGCATTTGTATTACAACAACAAGGATTTTAAGTAAAAAATAAAATAAAAATAAGAGGCTAATTGTTGGTTAAGAACGACTATTTTATACCCTACACCATGGCATAAATTATAGATAAAGTAATTTAATTGAAATATGTTAATATTTGTGAGTTTTATGAGCCTAAAAGCAAATTCTGAGAAGTTATTTTTGATGGAGCCAACATATGTCTAAACTTTTGACCTGTATAGTATTCTCAATATTTAAGACAGACGGACGAATATCGTTAAATCACCACATAAAGTGATTTTTAGTCGATCGGCATAATCCCTACTAAACATATCGTAAACAATTTCATTTAAATCGCATTTTTAAACTACTCAATAAAATAAAGACATTTGTATGTAGTATAAGACATTTTACAAAGTTTTTCTTGAAGTATAATACGAATTCTACTTTCTTACATATAGTATAATAAGACACATGATTCTGAATATTAAAAAATCTGGATGTAAGAGAAAATGTTGATATAATTTAATTCAATGTGTGAGAAATTTACTGAAAATTAAATAAAAAATTTACTTGAATATAAGACTTCAAATATAAAAACAAATTTAGTTTATCGGAGATTTATGTCTCCGATAAACTAAATTGTGTATAAATTAAATCCATATTATATAAATAAAGTTCTATATTATAAAATAGATTCACTATTTAATGTGAAAGATGTTATTTGGATTATGAGACATTGATAGAATAAAACATCTTTTGAAATATAAAACTTTCATAAAAGTATAAGATTTTCCTCGTACTAAAAACATGAGTTTTATTATTAATAATTTCTTGTAATTTTTTTCTAATCATAAAATGATTGTTGTTGTGTAAGACCACAAACTGATTTATTATTGATTTCATAGTAGTTATTCAGATAATTAACTCTCGATTATCATTATTTTGAGTATAATTTTATCGGAGTATAAGACATGAGTTAGAAATTAATATGCAAATTATTTCGAGTACATAAGTCCATTAATTTTAAAACCTTATTCTGAAGAATATAGTAGGATTTTATAAGAAATAGTTGACAAGGGAGTATTAGACATTTATTTGAGCTTAAAACTTTTGTTAAAAAATCCAAAACTTTACTCGAAGTATAAACATTACATTATAAGACTGAGAACAAAATTATCCAGAAAATTTTTAATTGATGAGACTAAATATCAAGTAAATAAAACGTAGGGTAAGACTGAATTATAAAACTTGATTAAGAAAAGTATAAGTATATAATATAAAGTGTATGTATAATTAAAATCATTTTAATGATATACAAATACTTGAGTATAATATCGAGTATAAGATTTTTATAAGCTTTTATTGTTTTACAAGTTTATATAAATACGAGACTTTATATTGTACAATATATGATCAAATAATAGTAAAAGAAAGATAAAAAAGTACAACTCTCAGTGCAAAAAATTAGCACACTTCACACTTCAATTATAAATTGATCATACTGAAATTCATATATATGCAAAACAAAATTGTATCAAATCGTATGATTGAAGAACTTTCTTCAAAGTGAGTGATGTATGAAGTATTCGATTTAATAATAAAAGTGTAATAGACTGAGCATAGGACATAATATTTGAAAAATGTTGTATTTGATTAAAGTGGTTTTTAGATAAACTTAATTAAAAAAGGAGGAATTCTAAAAGAAAATTTAAATTAAGATACATTGTGTTATAAGACTCTCAATAAGTTTACTTACACCTGGATTTTCATTAACATTTTATTTAAGAGTTTAATTCAAATGTAAAAAAATTCCTACAGTATAAGAGTTTAAATTAATGTTAATAACTTATTCTATTGAAAAGCTTAAAGAACATTTAAATCGTTATATATAGTGAGTGCTTAAGTATAAGAGATTAATATAAATTATGAACATATGATTTAGAATCTTAAACATACTTCTGAATCAAATAATATGTGAAGTGAAAATATTTGAGAATTATAATGTAAATTAACTGAAGTTTATATAAGAGTTTAGTTTAAATAAAGACAAATCCTGCCAATGACTCATTATTAAAGACATAGTTTAAGAGGTTACTTAATATACATAAAGACTTACCATTCAATCAAAGACAATTTCTGGAAGAAAAAAGTTTAAATATAGTTCATTAGTTTATTTGACTGATAGAGTTTAAAATAATTGAATTATATTAGATTTAAATTGTTGAGTATAAGACAAGTAAAATATTAAAAGAATACAAAAAGACTGATGAAACAATTAGTATAATAGTTTAATTTGGATTTAGCATAAATCCTGAATTACAATACTCTTATACTTCGAGTATAACTCAAATGTTATAAGAGAAATAAAAAAATATTGACAGTATTTGTCCAATTCAATACATTGAGTTTAAGTTTAAGCATAAAATTGTATAAGAGTTTATATTTAATATCAGACAATTTTTAAATAACATATAAGACATTTTTGATTGTAGGATACATTCTTTAATATACATAATGTGTTAAATATAAGAGATTTCGGGAAATATTTAATTGGATGAGGGAAAAAATGTTGATAATTTTATTTCGTAAAACAAACTGTTTGTGTTTGCATTACAAAATCATCTCGAAATCATATACAGTTTAGAAGGCTGCATACGTAACAATAAGTCGGTTTAATACTATAGTTATAGTATAATCAGTTAGATTATATCTACAATATTTGTTGATAAGGAGAATAGTCCAAAGTCCTGGCATCTGCACAAACTTTTTGATATGTTTTCCTTCTTCCTTTATTTTTTATATAGAGTACAAAGTAGTAACACTTGAATATCATGTTATTGTAATTGTTGCAATAACTGGCATTGCGACAAAAACAACAACAACATAAAGACATAAAAATCAGCATGTTGCAAATCTAGTTGTATATTCACTATTCATTCTTTCAATTCTTTTCATTCATTCTACAACTACTACAACAAATACACATTTATTCATTCATTCATTCATTCATTCACCAAAACAACTACTTATACTCATTTCCAAATTCGCCCAAAATACAACAAAAATCACACAAAGTCTTGCAAAATTACAATATTGCAAAATACTGTTTGCACTTATTCCACCATGTAAAAACAGACATTTCTTTTTACAAAACACAAGACACAAGAAAAAAAAACAATGAATACTAATGCCTGCAGGATTTTCATAACAAAAAGAACAAAAACTTCTTTCAAACACACACATACACATATATACCTACACATATACACATATGAATATTAACTTATACGACAACAACAAAAAAACCAGAGACAACTTTAAAAATGGGTTGACACATGTAGGCGTTGGGTTGGATAAATGAACATTATGGGAAAACTTATAAAATGTTACATGTTGTCTGAATAAAGAGGACATAACAACACAACAAAATGGACTCAAAAGAATGTTGCAAACAACAACAGCAGCAACATGTACATATTGCAAACAACAACAACAATTTAACAAACAGTAAACGTCTAAGTTTTGCAAAAAAAAAAGAACTGGGAGACAAAAACAATGTGAGTAAATAACTAACACATACATACATATCCTTTTTACACAGCATACTACCATTCATAAGTACACAAATACATATACACATGCCTGTGTATTCGTATGTTGTACACACACATTTTCAGTATGATATTTAGTCTTGTCTATGAGTCTTTTGTTTTTGTTTAGTTGAATGTTTTTTATTGTTATTGTTTGTTGAACGTACAACAAAAAGATTTGTCAAGTGGGGCTGGTCTGTATATCTGTCTGACTGTCTATATGTCTGTCAGTCTTTCTAACTAATCTCGAAAATAAATGAGATGTTAAACATTAGAAATATTAAAAAAAAGATAATGGAAAATATTTAAAATTAAGATTAACTTTTGAAAGGTTTTAGAAGGAGACGTAAAGAGAAATAGTTCAATTAAGGATTAAACTGTTATATACAACTTTATCATGAAAAATTGTTATAAACAAATTAATCAGAAAATGCGTTGTAGCAAATGCTATACTGCACAATTTTATCATAAAAAACACATTTGTTTATAGAAAAAAACTCGTATAAATTTTTTCTATAAAAACTCTTATACAGAACTCTTACATATAATTTTTTCCATATATGATAGTCTTATGGAAAAACTATTATACATAATTTTTCTTAAAGAAAACTCTTATATAAAAATTTTACATAGAAAAAACTCTTATATTTAATTTGTCCATGAAAAAACTCGTATTCAATATTTTTCTATGGATAAATCCATACATAGAATTATTTCACAGAAAAACTGTTATATAAAATTTTTTTATAAACAACATTTATACAGAATTTTTCGGTACAGAAAAAAATTGAGTGCTGAATTTTTATATTGAAAAAAAAACTCTTATACTTATTTTTTTCTACAAAAATAATATTATAGGGAATATTTTTCTATAAAAAACTATTTTTTTGTATACAAAACTCATTCTATAGATTTTTCTTTATAAGATAACTTTTATATAGAATTTTTCTATAGAAAAAACAGTTTTGTGGAATTTTTTCTATATAAAACAAAATGTTACATAGAATTCTTTCTATAAAAAATGTTACATAGAATTATTTCTATAGAAAAAACGGTTACATAGAATTTTTTCTGTAGAAAAAACGGTTATATAATAAAATTTTTCAATAGAAAAAATTGTTACATAGAATTTTTCTATAGAAAAAACTGTAACATAGAACTATTTCTATAGAAAAATCTGTACATAGAATTTTTTCTATAGAAAAATCTGTACATAGAATTTTTTCTATAGAAAAATCTGTACATAGAATTTTTTCTATAGAAAAATCTGTACATAGAATTTTTTCTATAGAAAAATCTGTACATAGAATTTTTTCTATAGGAAAAATTTTACATAGAATTTTTTCTATAGAAAAAACTTTTACATAGAATTTTTTCTATAGAAAAAACTTTTACATAGAATTTTTTCTATAGAAAAAACTTTTACATAGAATTTTTTCTATAGAAAAAACTTTTACATAGAATTTTTTCTATAGAAAAAACTTTTACATAGAATTTTTCTATAGAAAAAACTGTTATATAGAATTTTTTCTATAGAAAAAATGTTATATAGAATTTTTTCTATAGAAAAAAATGTTATATAGAATTTTTTCTATAGAAAAAATGTTATATAGAATTTTTTCTATAGAAAAAAATGTTATATAGAATTTTTTCTATAGAAAAAAATGTTATATAGAATTTTTTCTATAGAAAAAAATGTTATATAGATTTCTATAGAAAAAAGTTATATAGAATTTTTTCTATAGAAAAAAAAAACTGTTTATTCTCCATAAATACTATTAAACACAATATTTTCTTTATAAAAAGCTTTTCTCTAAAAAAAACTGTTATACACATTTATTTCTCTAGAAAAAAACTATATTTTTTTTCCTCTATGAGTTAAACATAATTTCTTTTCCATAATAAATTCTTATACTAAATTTTTTCTATATAAAGAACTGTTAAAAACTCACAATATTACTTCTTTAATAATTGTTATACACACTTTTTTATTAAAAAAAATTGTTATACATATTTTTCTGTATAAAAAATTGTTATACATGACAAAAAACAAACTGTTAAACAAATTTTTTTCTTTGGTACAAAAGAAAAACTGTTATACATAATTTTTTCCTCTTTATTTTATGGTTTATTAAATTTTATGTTTCCCTTTGTTATACATATTTATTTGTTATAATTAACTGTTGTTAATTTTCTTTGTTATCTGTTTTTAATATAATCAATTGACAAAAAGAGCGTTTTTCATACAAAAACAAGTGGAAAATGTGGAAATTACAAAGTAAACATTATAACAAAAATGCAGTAATCGATAACTGATAATAATTCTTAAGTGCAATTACAAAAGTAAACTCTGTTATATGAAATTTATCCATGAGAAAAATAATACTTATTTATGAAGTGTTTTCTTTTCAGATCTATAAGAGAAGTTATTCCGATTTTGATATTCTTCTTAATGGTTATTTTTCTCATAAATTAAATGACTTTATTTATATTTTGTTATAAAAAAATAACTTTTAATGTGAAAATAAGAAGAAACGGTGAGATATTACGAAAAGGATTTCTAATGATGGTGTAAGAGTATGGAAATTCTTTAGTCTTATTTAAGAGCTTCCACTGTTTTACAGGCACTTATGTGTATCGCCCAACAACAAAAGCAATAAAATTAAGTTAAAAACGAACAATAAGCAATAAACACTTGACTTGGATACTCCTCCTTTTCATCACACATGCTCAAGTTACTATCACCAACACAATTATTTACTACAAACAATAAGCTACTGCAGTAACTAAATTACTGCAAAAGGATTTTTTTTAACAATAACCCAGCAAACAAATTTCTTGATGAGATTGAAAATAGAGAGAAAATATTTTGAAATTATTAAGATATGGAAATTTTGGAAGGGAACTAAAATACATCATACGATTGATTATTATTTGAATTGTCATTTTTTAATAGAATTGTTCATGTGACCTATAAACGTCCTTTCTTGTCAAGTATTATTGATAAATAAATATCATAATGATGAAAAAATATTTAATGATATTTATGATGATGATCATAATGATGATTATTATTGCAATATAAAAGTCATTATTTAACAAAAGTGCAAACAATAATTTTTATATATTTTTTTTTAACTCAACAATACAAACACTCACATGTACACACTCTCATGTGAATACAAACATAAATTTATACCTACATTTATCAAATACACATAAATAAATATGTATGTATATATGTGTGTGTTAGTGTGTGTGTGTGTTTTAAAGATTAAAGGTAGAGAAATATTTCTTTTTCGAAAAATAAAAGAGAACGTTAAATAAATAAATTTCTCACAATAGTTTTTTTTTCGTTTCTCTTATTCCTTCTTACACATTTACAATGAGTAAAAGCCAAGTTTAAAACTATTGTTGTGTGCATGTATGTGTTAATATCCTTGCAATTGTAAATAAATTCGTTTGTGTATATGTGTGTGTGTGTGTTGAGCAGCAAAAGCCTTTAATAGACTTGATAAATAAAACAAAAACTAAAGACGGAAAAATGTTACATACGGCTGCACCGTATTTTTAATATCCTGCACCAACTTCATGAGCGTAGAAGCAATATTAGGTAACATTCATATACATCACATGTGGACGTTGTAACACATCCATACACATTTATTCTCATACATATTAATAATCACAATCAATTTATTTATTAAAGTGAAAGAAGGATTGATTTTTTTTTCATATTTTTTACTATAACTTTTTCTCTACTGAACCGATTTTAATAATTTTTGTCATTTTAATGGGACACAAAATTGCTTTATATTATAATAAAATTATTTTTTATCTAGAGCTGTTTGCTTCCAAATGATAAGTTTACCAGAATGCTTCACTTTAATTTTGAGGTTGTCTCAAATATCGTTCTATAACTTAACATCTACTTAACCGATTTTCCCAATTTTATATTAGAAAATTTTCAGGATAATAATAAAAAATCTAAACAAGTTTAAAGTAGCTCAGACAATTAATTTGGATACGAGAAGGCCATCAAGAGGCAAACGTATGGAAGTTTGGACGGAAGGTTGGTCATAGCTAAATCACCTAATATTTTCATTTTATCCACATATACCCTTTTTTAAGGAGTCTTAAATGATTTCTACTGGCTGTTACATACGGCATGACACACCTTGTATATTAATTATTTAGCTCTTGTGATGGTGTAGGATTTTAAATATAAAACAAGAAGAAATATTAACAACTGTGAGCATTATCAAAGGATAGATTATATTCTCTGTGTAGTTTTTTAAACTGTAAAAGTTGGTCATAAATGTAAAATGTTGCTGTATACATTTCTACATAAGTACCGTTAAACGTGTCTTCTTTTTAAACATTTCAAAACACATACATTTAAACACATGTATTTATCTTAAAGCTGGTCTAAAGTTTATAAAGAGAAATATTGGATCATATAAAAAGGATTGAATGAAAATTAATTAATGAGACACATTTATATTGATACAGTTCAAAGGCTTTAATTTGTAGGAAAATTAGGTTTATTGAAATAAATCGTTTTACGATAGTGCAGACATAAATTTCATTCACCTATAAAACCATTTTTTTATTTTTCCCCGATTTCCAAAATGATAATGCCATCTAACGGTAAATATGGTGGAGCTAAGGAATTCAAAAAATTGTTTCAAAACATATGTAATCGTGGTTGTGACAAACTTGAAAACTATTAATGACAATCGGCGTAATCTTTTTTCTATTATATTGTTACGACTAAAGCCTATTAGAAGATATATCTTTTGTCACTCGATCGTTTGAACTCACTGTGTTATTCAATATTTCGACATAAACTATATTTTTTCACATAATAAAATAATTTTTTATTAATTCCTAACGGCTAATCCGATTTCAATATTTTTACACATAATGATGGCAGAAGTTCTGGTCTTCAACCTTAAGGAGCCAACAGGTGCTTCGGGTTATACAAACGACTTAAATTCGTTATATTGAACCCAAGATTCGTGGGAATTAAATTACAAAATAAGAACTTATAAACTCTCAGACCCGATTTTAGTATCAACTGCATCCAATACTTTTTATTAAACCCAATACTTTCATATGTGTTGGTAAATTGTTGATGTTATATACAAATGTTTATATTTATATTCCACTTGTCTTTATGGAGCAACACAAAACCACAAACGGTTTTTCTTCCTTTTTGCTTCATTTGAAAGTATTAAACATTAGAAACGGAGTAAAATAAATAAAATATTTTGTTGCAAGTATGTGTATGTGTGTGAAATCCAGAGGTGTATTTAATGAACGATAAAAAAGAAACAAAATATTAGCTTAATATATAATTCCAAGAAAAAGGAGTTATAATCTTTTTAAGGATCAACAAAGGATTAAAAGAAAACATATAAGAATGCTACATTTAACTGTAGCGAATCCTGAATAAATGCCGCCACATATATGTGTGAAGTAACGGTATATAAGAATTATATATATTTATTATGAGCGAAGCAAAGTATTAGGTATGAAAACATGGTTCCATTGGCAAGTTATGTTAAACTGAATTTGAAACCTTTTAACATAATATGCACTTTTTTAAATTTCTCCTAAAAGACGGCAACATTTTTTAACCCTTTATAATTTTTTTCTGATTTTTGAAAGGAAATTAGGTTAAACAAATTTCGGATGAACTTGGGGAGGAACTAGTTTAAGGTTATAGGGCAACATATTCCCCCATTTTAATCCTTTTCAGGCGGCCATGTTAAGTTTTACTAAATAAACTCTTGTCTAAAGATAGATTTTTATTTATCTTCATGTTTATGTTTATTTATTCTAAACTTAACAATAACAAAATCAATAACAAAACCCATTACAATAAAGGATAAAGAGTTATAACATAGAAACTAGAAAATAGAAGATAAAAAAATAAACAAACTACTCAATAACTTTGCCACAAATCTTGCAACATGTGAGATGTAAAACCTTTAAAATAGAGTAACAAAAAATAAATGCAACAAATATTTCAGAATCTTCTACAACTTAAATGTCTTTAATCATAAAATCATATTCCTAGGTGTTAGTCTTAAGATATGAAATTGAATTAATTATTCTCACATAAACTCGAGTTTGTATCATTTATTTCTGGTTACATTGTATTTAAATCATATGAGTTGCTTATTTGTTATCATGTGGAATATTGAAAATAAAATGTTATTTTATCATTTTCTTATCAATTTCACTTTAAAGTCAACGATATAAAATTTGCAATTTAAACAGAGAAGCAAGTCATCGAATAATCTAAATTGTAAATTTTATTGCACACCCACATGCAGCAGGACATAAAGGATAAGCGCATTTAAATTCAAAATGTTCCCTTAATAAAATAAACAGAAAAAATATTAAACGTTTCATTTAGGAAAAAGTATTTCTACTCTATCTAAAAAATCACTGTTATTAAGGAATGTAAACAATAAGGACAAATGTCATATAAAAAGGATATTTAAAAAAATCATTCATAAAACTAAAAAAACATCAAATGAACAGAAATTAAAACAAATTCTAAAGTAAAAATTTCCTGTAGAATTTTTCTAAGGACATTCTTTCAAAAAATCGAAAAATGTCATTTTTAAAAAATTTCAAAAAAAGGATATTTTCAATAGAAAGGAAAATATAAAAAACAGGTGAATATGTTCTCTTAAAAAAATTTTTTTGAGAAAACTTTCTTAAAGAAAAGTTCAGGAAAAAGCTTTTTCTTAAAAAAGAAATTCTAGAGAATATTTTCTATAAAAGGATCCAGAGATTTTTTTCTATAAAGAAAACTGGGAAATTTCTCTATAAAAAATCTATAAAAAATTTTTAACATAAATTAAAAAAAATATTTTCTATAAAAAAAATACAGACAATTTGCTCCTAAAAAATTAGAAATTTAAACATTAGAAATTTTATGAAAAGTAAAAATTTTTTTAATAAATTTTCTAGGAAAATTCTTTTGTTTTTTTAAGAAAAATTTAACAAACAATTATCTATAAAAAGAGAGTCTGGAGAAATTTTTAAAATTTTGAAAAAAATAAATTTTAGATAAAACTTTCTATAAAAATATAATTTAAAAACAAATTCTATACAAAAAATTTTCGATAAAAAAAATCGAAAAAAAAATTTCAAAAAAAAAAAATAAATTTTTATATAAAAAATCATTTTTCTATAGAAAGGAATTTTGTCGAAAATTTCAAAAATTTATCAGTTTACTTTTTCATAAAAAGAAAAAAATTAATATAAAATTTCCTTAAAAAGGACATTTATAGAAAATTTCCTTTAAAAGGGACAATTATAGAAAATTTCCTTTAGAAAGGAAATTTATAGAAAATTTCTTTTAGAAAGAAACTTTATAGAAAATTTCCTTTTGAAAGGAAATTTATAGAAAATTTACTTTAGAAAGGAAATTTATAGAAAATTTCCTTTTAAAAGGAAATTTATAGAAAATTTACTTTTAAAAGGAAATTTATAGAAAATTTACTTTAGAAAGGAAATTTATAGAAAATTTCCTTTAGAAAGGAAATTTATAGAAAATTTCCTTTAGAAAGGAAATTTATAGAAAATTTCCTTTTGAAAGGAAATTTATAGAAAATTTCCTTTTGAAAGGAAATTTATAGAAAATTTCTTTTAGAAAGGAAATTTATAGAAAATTTCCTTTAGTAAGGAAATTTATAGAAAATATCCTTTAGTAAGGAAATTTATAGAAAATTTCTTCAAAAATATTTCGAAAATTCCTCTATAAATTTCTAATTCTATAAATTTCCTCTTCATATGAAATTTACTGAAATTTCCTTTTAGAAATAATAATTATCGAAAATTATTATTAAAAAGAGAAATTTCTGTAATTTTTCACCATTTTTATCTCTCAATATTTGTCAGATTTATTTATTTTTATCTTTGTTTTTCTACTTTTTTTAATTTTTGTTGTTGTTGTTGTTGTTTTTGTAACAATTTCAGTTACAATTTATGAAGTGCATTAACATTTACCGTTATAAATGATTGCTCTCACACACAAACAACACTCAGACAATTTATATGATTTTTAATTTTTTTTTTACAATTTCTCTCTTCTCTAACGGTCTATCACTTTTAAAACTTCCATACACATAAACACACTCACTCACACATGCATTCATTCACTATAATGGAAATTATATACAAGAGTTCAGTTGAATGATTTTAAACATGAACAAATGATGATTAAACAAAAAAATATAAAAAATAAATAAATAAATCCACTTTTATGGGAAATTCAACCACAATTTGTAATATTGAGAAACGGGTTTTACAATATTGAGTCACAATAGGAGCATATTTTTGGGAGTTTTATTAAAACTTTTTGTGGAACCCTTTTATTTGGATATAGACGATTTCTAATGAAAAACTTTGTTATAGTGGAAGGACTGAGATCGAAAAATTCTTTAATTTTATATATATTGTTTTGGATCAAGTTACCTTTGTAGAACATGTTAGTTAGTATGTTTAATGTCAAACAAATGAAGATATAGTTTATCAGTATAAAATGAATGACCAGAAAAAATGACGTACTAAAATTATATAATAATTGATGTAAAAATATGTTCAACAAAACCCCTAAGCATTCAAAGGTCTACCATCAAACCGGGAGAACTTCGTATATTCCTGGTCAAACCTGTTACTTGAGGGAATTTTGAAGAAAAGTTTAGGATCCAAAAGTTTTTAATATAGCAAGCCCTATATAGTTGCCACAAAAAGACCAATCATTTGATTTAACGGGATCTATAAATACCGAAATTTACACAAAGGAATGTTAATTAAGAAGGCCGCTTCCATTTAATTGACTTCATAATGTGTCCACTTATTTTTAGCCTAATTTGGTATCTTGCCAAGAAGTCTTTTGGTAATGCAACAATAATAATGTGGTATTTGTACCACAAGAGGCAAATCTTTTAAACGATACTAAACGGATTTTTGCAAAAGTTTCAAAATTTCATCACTGGTGATTAAAACTAAGAAAATATTTTCTTTAAATCTTAATAATAATTTCATTCAAATAAAAAATCTTCTATTTTTGGCAACATCATATCCTTCTACCTAAACGTTTAACGAACAATTACTCGCGATACTGGCAACAGTTTGACGGTAGAAATGTCAAATAAGTTTAGTGGTTTCGTATGTTAAGAATTTTTCAATGTCACTCCTTATTTGATGTTGTATGTTGAATTTTTTATATTTATGGCGATTTTCATATTTTTTACATTTTTTTGTGCAAAATATTTATTGTTTATATTTACAACAATTGCGGCAAATCTAAAGTATTTCTAGAGTTAATATTTATTTTATGTAACAATAGGAATCAGTGATTTTCAAGGATTTTCATACCCTTCACCACCACAAGTGATGAAGAGGGTTTAATAATTTTGTCATTTCGTGTATAGCGCTAAGAAGGAATTATATCGGATCCCATAATGTATATATAGTCTTGCATCAAATCAAATTCTAAGACGATTTAGATAAATTAATCTGTCTGTCTGACTGTCTGTATGTCTACCTGCCTGTCTGACTTTCTCACATCCACAAGTATTGACAAAGCTCAATATAGTTTGGCCTGGGTATTTGTTATTGTCCTGAGAAGTTTTCTATTTAAAATCAGCAAAATCAATTTAGTAAATTAAAAGATATAGACCGATATCATAGACAACCTGTATGTTCAAACGAAGACCCCTCGTAAAAAGTTATAGGCAAAAATTTAACCGATTTTAAGACTCTTTAAATGACCCTGTGTTTGTGAGTGTGATTGTATATGAACGAAACAAAACGTATCTACTTCACACGCACTTGTTGGTGCACAGTATTGAAGATTCGGCGTAGCCGTATGCTTTATTCTTTATATATTAAATACGTTATTTTCTTTTTTGTATGATAAATAATGTTTGAGCTTGAGGTTGGTTTGGCTCTATGTGTCGTATACTTAAATTTACTGCTTCAACTATTTGCAATTATTATATTATTGTTATTGTTGTTTTCATACTCCCTACCAAACCATTGACCAATCGTCCCTCCATCCACATGAATCCATTTTATTTCATTCTGTTCATTGAGTTAAGCTTATTTATTTGGTCAGGACCAAAATATGTTCGGTCATCAATTGTTATATTTGAAGCAATAAATGATTTAGACAAATTATTGTTGTAGAACAATAAATGTTCCGATATATTTTTTTCGTTGTTGTTCAAATACTTTTGGAAAAAAAACCGAAACGGAATTTTTATGTGAAAAATGTCAGTAACAAAAATATATTATTGGTGAACTAATTAATTTTATTTTTATTGTTATTTTTATACCCTCCACCACCACAAGTGGTGAAGAGGATATAATAACTTTATCATTCGGTGTGTAACGCTAAGAAGGAATCATCTCAAACATCTTAAGTTATATATATTCTCGCACAAAATCAAAAACTGAGTCGATTTAGCTATGTCCGTCTGTTTGTCTCACTATATGTTGTTGGCGCGGTCAGATGCAGAATAATTGACAGAGCTCAATGAAATTTGTCCCGAATATTTGCTATAATGCTGAGAAGTTTCCTATTTAATACCAGCATTATCGGTGCAGTATATTAAAAGATATAGACCGATAGCTAAAGCCACCTCAAAGTTCGAGCAAAAATTGTCAGTTTTCATTTGACAAATTAGAATGAAATTCTGCCATAAGATTACGATTCCAAAAGTTATCAAAATCGGATCAGTAGAAAAAAAATGTAGACAAAAAGAAAATAACTAAATTTAAAGTGTTACGTGTAAATGGGGAAAATGTTACAAATGAAAAATTTAATTATTTTGAAAACAACTTTAATGTGTGATAGGAATTTCTGTTACGACCTATTTATTTATTCTTTTACCAAAATAATTTGTAACCAAAAAAGAAAATAAATTTAAATAATATTCTTAACATATTTTTATTTTTATTTATTTATTTGATTTTTTTTTAATAATTTCTATCTGTTTGTTGTCAACAATCAGTCACTCATCCGTAATGACACGCACGCATTCAGTTAAGCGGAAATAGTACAAAATACATTTCTTTTTTTCTGGATTTTAATATTTATTTTCTGTTTTTCTTTTTCTTCAACATTTGAATATGAAATTTATATTATTTTGTATCGAATTGCCTAAAGGAACAGAAAACAGAAATTATTTTGTTGATCTGTGAAAAGAAAATGAAGAAGGAAATTCTAAAACGAATTTTAGAGACACTCTACTCACGAACGAAAAAAATATATAAACAAATATCAATTAAAAAAATTTCCTTACCAAAAATGGAGAGAGAAAATTTTCTCCAACGAGAAATTTTGAGAAAATTTCCCATAAAGAGAAATTTTGAGAAAATTCCCTCTAAAGAGAAATTTTGAGAAAATTTGCTCTAAAGAGAAATTTTGAGAAAATTTGCTCTAAAGAGAAATTTTGAGAAAATTTCCTATAAAGAGAAATTTTGAGAAAATTTTCTCTAAAATAAAATATTGAGAAATTTTTCTCTAAAATGAAAATTTCTTCTAAAAAGGAAATTTTCAAAAACAAGTTTTTAAAGATGAAATTTTGCGAAAATTTCCTCTAAAATGAAATTTTGCGAAAATTTCCTCTAAAATGAAATTTTGCAAAAATTTCCTCTAAATGAAATTTGCGAAAATTTCCTCTAAATGAAATTTTGCGAAAATATCCACTGAAATGAAATTTTGCGAAAATTTCCACTAAAATGAAATTTTAAGAAAATTTCCTCTAAAATGAAATTATGCGAAAAATTCCTCTAAAATGAAATTTTGAGAAAATTTATTTCAAAAGGAAATTTTGAGAAGTTTTCCTCCAAAAAGAAATTTTGAGAAATTTTCATCCAAAAAGAAATTTTGAGAAATCTTCTTCTAAAGAGAAATTTTGAGAAAATTTCCTCTAAAGAGAAATTTTGCGAAAATTTGCTCTAAAATGAAATTTTGCGAAAATTTGCTCTAAAATGAAATTTTGAGAAAATTTCCTCTAAAGAGAAATTTTGAGAAAATTTCCTCTAAGGAGAAATTGTGAGAAAATTTCCTCTAAAGAGAAATTTTGAGAAAATTTCCTCTAAAGAGAAATTTTGAGAAAATTTCCTCTAAAGAGAAATTTTGAGAAAATTTCCTCTAAAGAGAAATTTTGAGAAAATTTCCTCTAAAGAGAAATTTTGAGAAAATTTCCTCTAAAGAGAAATTTTGAGAAAATTTCCTCTAAAGAGAAATTTTGAGAAAATTTCCCCTAAAGAGAAATTTTGAGAAAATTTCCCCTAAAGAGAAATTTTGAGAAAATTTCCCCTAAAGAGAAATTTTGAGAAAATTTCCCCTAAAGAGAAATTTTGAGAAAATTTCCCCTAAAGAGAAATTTTGAGAAAATTTCCCCTAAAGAGAAATTTTGAGAAAATTTCCCCTAAAAAGAAATTTTGAAAAAAATTCCTTTAAAATGAAATTTTGAGAAAAAAATAAATTTCCTCTTAGTAGGAAATTAATCAGAAATTTCCTCTTAGTAGAAAATTTATAAAAAGTTTCGAAGATTTATTCTCATTAGTTAATTTATCGAAAAAAAATCCCTTAATTTTGATGTTACATAAGTCAAGACCAACTTAATATATCATAATTTACCATTTCTGGTGCATTAAAAGATGAAAATTTAATTTTAACAACAAAATAACAACAACTCGATTTTTTACAAAACATGTATACATACATACATACATACATACATACATACATACATACATACATACATGCATACAAAAGAGATGAATTAAGCATTTTGCTATTATTATCATTATTACTATATTTAAATGTAGGAAATTTAAAATTTTAAAATTAAAATACATTTTAGAAAGGAATCAAATAGACATTTAAAATAAGATGACACATTGAAATGTAATTAAATACAATGTAAAATATGTGGCCCAAAACAAGGATTTACAAATTAGATAATTAATTTTCCTACATTTAAAACTCCCTACGGCCTATTCCTCACCCTACAATATATATGCTAATGGGAAAAGCATTGTCTACCGTAAGTCTAACTTATCTAAATCAAAACACTACCTAATTTTAGGCTTTAAATATTAATTTTTCCATTGATGTAAGCGAATCTTTCAAAGACTTTTTTAAATTTATACTGCCTACTTTTAGGTACCACCTTAATAGAAATCTTTTTATTTTTTCTTCTTTGGCAAAATCACTTTTAAATCTAAATGAATCTTTAAGCACACACATTCTTCCAAACATACATAAATACATACATATGTGTGCGTTTAAGTGCAAAAATGTTTCTTTAACTATGTATGCGTAAACAATGATAGATTTCCTACAAAAAAAACCTAAGAAATTACTCACACATACACGCACATTCACTCTATACAATAAATTTAAATGTTGTGATGAAATTGTTTTGCAAAAAAATCGAGAAGAAAATGAAAAATAAACGTAAAATAAAAATTTCTATTAAAATAGGAAAAAAAAGAATCAGGAGACAAGAGAATTCAAAATTGAACTTATGTAAATGTTTAACAAACAAATGAAAAAAATATATATCCAAATAGATACAAATACAAATATCTAGCAAATAGATGAAGATACAAATATATATGTACACATATACATATACATACACATACATAGAGAAGGTATTTGCAATATACAAATAGAAATATACAAATACAACACTAAAAATAGAACTATACACTCAAAGAATTTGGATATAAAAAGTTATAAGAAAAAATGGCGTGAAATGAGGAGTTTGACTATCGGAAAAAGTTGAATCTTATTCAAACAGAAGATAATACTTATGACAAAGCCCAATGTAAGGAGAAAGTCATACTAAATTTTTTGTATTCGAATAATCTTCTTTTAAGTTTTTGTAAAGTTAAAAATCTTTTTTTGAATTGAAATTGTTGTCAAATATTTTTTAATTCGAATCGAGCTCAAAATCTCAAACGAATTATTCATATTACGCTCTTTTTGGATTTTGATCCTTTATAAATTCTACGTTTTGCGTCGAGAAATTAAAAAAAAAATAGTAATTTAAATTCAATTTTTTTAAGATCGTTTGTGAATATTAAAAAACCACATTGTTGCTTTTAAATGACTGCTACAAGAATTTATAAACACCCTCGTATAATTTTTTCTTATTTATGCTTATATGCGAATATCTTTATATGGACAGCCAGTCGTACAGACGGACATGCTTCAGTCGACTCAGGAAGTGATCTGAGTCGAACAGTATCCATACTTTAAACATCTGCACAAACGTTTAATACCCCTAAATCTTATGGTGTTGTAGGGTACAAAAATAAACATATTTTTTATATTAAAATTGTAAACATAACTTTTCTAATTCGAATTGAGAGCAGAAACCACGAAAAGATTTCACTTTAGAAGAGAGGACCAATTCATTTTGATCTTTTTGGACTTTAATATATCTTTAAGTCCTAATCTTTTCGTGGAGCAATTAAAAAAATAAAAATCATTTAAAAATAATATTAAAATATTGGCTCTGAAACATCTTTAATCAGTACGAAAAAAATTCGAGCAAAATGTAAATTTAAGTAAAATCTTTATTTTTGAATTACCTTCTTTTTTAAAACCATTTGCTACTATTAAAAAATATATTGCACGCTCATTAAGAGAATAGTAAGAGTTATTATTTTTTCGCTCTTTTTGGATTCTGATCTTTTTAGAGTTCAATCTTTTTGTGATTTTAATCTTTTCTTCCTTAAGTTTTGATATTTTTTACACTTTTTTCGATCGACAACAAATAAATAAAATCATTTTATATATTCAAATTTTGCATTAAATTCACAGGAGCAAACTCCGAAAAATTTAATCGATCTTTCCAGCCTGACAAATACAGCTTGAAGATGAAAATTAAAAATATGTAAATATGCTTAGATTCATAATTCATAATTCATAAAACCATTCAACACGTACATTTTCCCTATAATGATCCAATTAAACGCATTTTAATCAGATTTCTAATTTACATTATCATTATCAAGATGTTGAACAAAAAATTATGATTAATACTCTGCAGAGTTTAAGCTGAATATTTAAAGAGGGAAAGCGTTATCTTGGCTAAAGAACGAAGAAAACCTGTATTAAAATTTATAACATTTTTCTTTCTTTGTTATCTTAATCCCAAAAATAATTTTACCAACATTTTCCTTCGACTGTCTATTGACAACCAAAGATTAACAAACAAATAAAATTCACGTTTTCCTTATAAGAACGTGACTTAATTTTCATATTCATTTTATTTCCTCTTTTAGAGTCTTTTTTCCTTTTTGCTTTCATCTCCATCCACTATGAAAAATCCCAAGAAAATGACAGGGACACATTATCAAACAATGTACAATGGGACATTAACTCCGTTCATATATCCATTATTGGATTTAAACTTTCGCAGTTATAAAACTTAAATCCTCAACAATGTTTTGGTCAAATTTCTAGAAAATCTTAAAGGTAAAAATTCTAATTGGAAAAGATGCAAAATGTAAAGAAAGTAATGTGCGAGATACCCTAATTTGAGACTCATTAAGTCCGTCCTTTGATCCACTATTTATAACATTATAACTTCCACAGTTATAATGTTATAATTGATTCATAAAGAGTTACAGATTTATTTTGGGAACTTGTCGCAAAAAAAGTACAATGAGAGAGACGTGTCTCTCTCGTTCACAATTTGCTTTACTCTTTCACAGTTATAATGATAGAACAATCTGCAATGGCTGTGTCAAATTTATGTAAAGATTCAGCTTAATTTTTTAATATAAAGAGATACCTTGAGCCCCATTTATTCTAACCTTTATGATTTGACTGTGTCAAAATGCATGTAAAACCATTTATGCGATCAAGAGTTACGGATTAATTTTTTTAATTGTAAAGAGAAGCAACAATTTGAAAAAAGTTGTGTGTATTTTGAGACCCATTCACTTTGTCTTTGGACCCACTATTATGTTTGAACTTCCACAGTTATAAAGCTAAACCTCTCTGCTATCACTAGATCAAGTTCCATGTTCACCCAATAAACCGATCAGATTACTTTTGAAATTTGAGGAGAAAATGTTTAAAAAAGTAATGACCGAAATATGTTATCTCAAGCGCCAGTAAATCCGTTTATGGGCCAACTATTCATTTGAGACTTATTCTGATATAAAGCTTAACCACTCTGTCACGATTAGGACAAATTTCATGTAAATCCCCTAAACCGGATAAAAGTAACAGACATATTTGCCAAAAATGCGAAAAATCTATATTGCCCCACTGTGCAACGTATGGGAATAAAACAAAATGAAATTTAAAATATAATTCGAAAAAAAGAACTAAATTTTAGAAAGAGAAACGTAAACGCTCAACACAATACACAACAAAATGATAAATGTTTATGGCTTAAAAATAAGATAAGATAAGAAGAAAATGCAAAAAAAAAAAACCCTAAAAAGTGAAAAAAGTCGAAATATGTGAAAGAAGGAAAAAATTATATATATGAATATAAAGAGTAATGCCAGTAAATTCAAGTTAAAAAGTGACATTTTTTTGCTTTTAACACATGAAAAAATTGGGAAAAAATATGAAATCCATTTTAAGAAATTGAAAGACACTGATTGGAGTCTCTCGAAATACAAAACCCCTTTAAATAAAGAACAACAAAAGAGACAAGTAAAAATGCTATATTCGGTTATGGTGAATCTTCAATACCCTCCACCAAAAATGTATATGAAATAAAAACATTATGGTTCGTACATACACAGTGTACGTACATACACACTCACAAACGTATACAATTTATACAAGTTTTTCTCAAATATAACACAGGAACTCTTAATGAGTTATATAATTAGTTATATTTTTGACTATAACTTTTTTTATAAGAGATGATTTTGAAAATTTTTGGAATTGTAATGAAGCTTTATATTATGATTCTGATTTCATTCCAGTTTGTGGATCTATAAATGACAATTTTAAAAAATTTCTTCGCTAGAACTTAAATGTTGCCTCAGATATCGGTCTATATTTTTTAATTTAGCAAACCGACTTTGCTGGTTTTAAATAGAAAAATTGCCAAACGTTTAACAAATACTTAGGACAAATTTCATTGAGCTCTGTCAAATATTGTTGATGTGAGCGTGCCAACACCAAACAAACAGACGGGCAGACAAATAGACGGACATTCGGACAGACAGACGGATACAGCTAATTCCTTCTTAGCGTTACATACAGAATGACAAGACTAAAATACCTCTTCATCACTTGTAGTGATGCGAGGGTATAAAAAGGAGAGAAATAAACTGAAATTGTGAGAAAAATCTTTAGATGAATATGAAAGATTATTTCAACATGTGTAGTTTTCCAACTCACTTTTTAACTTAATTTAAATTTTCCTTATATGACGAAAATAACAAAAAATCACCAACAAAAAAAGACAACAAATAAAATACAACAAACATGAAATTTATTTAAATAAAAAATCATTATTTTTTGTTTAAAAAGAAACCCACAATAAGGAGATCCTTTCATATATACAGTTTCGAACAAAACTATTGGCACAGCAAACAAGTGTATTTTTCTTTAATCCCAATTTTTAGACGTTTAAAAAACTTTTCATACGATTAAAAAATGTGTTTGGAATTACCTTCACCAATGTAGTAAATAACACGAGGCGAATTTTTTTCAGATTTATTTGAAATTGGTGGCTTCTTGACCCTTCTGACCACTTTTTCCCACAAATACTCTATTGGTTTGAGGTCTGGAAATTGTGGTTGCTGCGATATAACATGAGTCACATTGTAAATTAACCACATACTTTCATCATGGGCTTTGGTATTTAATGGACTTTATTTCTTGTAACTTCCTCCCCGATTTCTATTCATTCTTCCTTTAACTTTTCCCACAAATGCTCAATTGGCTTGAGGTCTGGAGACTGTGGTGGTTGCGGTATAACATGGGTCACATTCTAAATTAACCATACACTTACATAATGGACTTTTGCCCATGATATAAGTGTGTTTTTCTTCGTCCTTCCTTTAACGCGTCTTGAATATAAGATTTATACGAAATAGGTAGCATCCCGTCTATGCCCTTTTTCCCACAAATGCTCAATTTGTTTGAGGTCTGGAGACTGTGGTGGCTGCGTTAGAATATGAGTTACATTGTAAATTAACCACATTAGAACATTATGGTCTGAATGTTTTGGATTGTTTTCTTGTTGGAATGTGAAACATGTTTGTAAATTTAACTTTTCAACATATTTTCTTTTAAAATCTAAAATAAACTTGTTTTATCCATAATGTCATCTATGAAAACAAACTCACCAACACCCACAAATGACATACCGCCCAAAACGATTACACCACCTTTGCCGTATTTAATAGTTAAAGAAAAATTTTGTATTGCGTTCGCTAAACGCGGTAATTCGGCCATTTTTACGAAATATATTAAATTTGCTTTCATCGGGGTAAAACATCCGATTCCAAAATGTAACAAGTTAATTTTAAAACTCTTGCGAATATTCTAAATGCTTAAATTGGTTTATTGAAGAGGTGAGTACTGTAAGTCTAGCAATTCAAGCATTCATGTAGGACTTTACGAACTGTAATGGGTGTTTAATTTTTCGGACAATTTAGTTAATTTCTCGAGGACTAAAAATTTATGGTCGTCCAGTTCTATTCAAATTTTGGAAACTTGACTGTACTTTAAAACGAAAAATTAAAGCATAAAATACTTGCTGTGCTAATAGTTTTGTCCGGGACTGTGTATACATATGTTTGTATGTGTTGAAAGCATATTAATGGCTGTTTAAAAGAATTGTTGATTTTTTCCCCAAAAAATACGTGCAAACATAAGGAAACAAATTAGATTTTAACCGAAAGAAAAAATTCCCGAAAAAAAATCCAATAAAGTTGGTTTTCAATATTTCCTTATTCAACGAATTTTAAACGATTTAAATTTTTCTTGGAATTTTTATAATTCTTAATATTTTCATTGTAGTTTTTAGTTATTGAGTTTTTCTTCTTCTTCTTTTCTGCCACTTTTGCTGTTTGTTGTTCGTTTTTTTTCTTTTTTTTAATTTTGTTACAACAAACAAAATAAGGTCAAATGGTTGCAACACAAGTAGTTACACAATTATATTCATATAAAAGCAAAACCATTCTTTCCCTCAATCTCACTCTCTCCATCACTCCCACAATCTTTTTAATATTTGTTACGCGAAGGCTAAATGCAGAGATGGAGATTAATACATTTTCATATAAACAAGTTTTTTTTTTATTTTCCCATATCGATGTTTTTGGAATATAATTCTGTCACTTTTGAACTGTTACAAATAACTTAATGAAATTTGATATATTTAGAACGGAGATGTTTCTGAGTCCATTTGTAAGAGTACAGACTCCCATCTAGCCAGGCCAGTAGTCAACGACCCTCCAAAGTTGGTATGTTGAATTCGCCAAAAATTAATTTTTAAATTAAGAAAAATGGAATCTTATATATAAGGAGTGAGATCGAAAAGTTCTTAACACAAAACATAAAATAAAAACAAAACCTAACGAAAACGAAACGTATAGTTTTAGTTTTGTTTACAAAAAAATATAGTTCAAGAACAAGTGCTGTAGTTTTGAATCCTTTCCGGAAATTCTTCCATTAATTTTTTATAGTACTTTCTATTCTATTTCGCTTGAACTGATAGCCCATTTACCACACTTTTAGGCACCTTTCACCGGACAGTTTGGCGATTTGTGTCCCTTGGTGTAAATATCACATTTTTGTTCTTTCTTATACCCCTCAAGGGCTTTATTACTACTGTTAGAGGATGCCAAGTCAGGCTTAAAATAAGTGGACATGTTATGAAATCCTATGGGCTCGTTGTAAAAAATGATTGGCTTCTTTTGTCGCAACTACTTACTTGCTTTTGTGTCCTAAACTTTTCCTCAACATTCCCTCCAGCATCAGCAACATCAAATTTTACTATGAAGTTGCGAAATATCTACCAGAACATACGTTTCGTTTTAGAAAATTTGACTTCGTTTTCCATGCTCTGTTTTGGCCTTTAAATTCTTAGCAGGATACCTGCCAGGAACATTTTGAGTTTTGTATGTTTTTAACTTCTCGTACCAAATAATCCAAGTCCTGAGCTAACCGGGCTGCTTTCCTGCCTGATATTTTTTGGCTGCTTTCCGGCTGACATTTGACGGCTGGTTAACGTTTTTTTGAAAACATTTTATAATTTTAGTACGCACTGTTTTCTGGACACTCATTTTTTGACCCTCCCAATATCCTCTAGACAATTTGTTTTTTTTTGTAACCATGTTTCCAATAATTGACAAGTTCTCCAGATATTAGAATTAATTGAACGTTAGACCTTTAATTCTTTGAACAGTATCTTTGTAGGACCGATTTGAATTTTTAAAAATCCTTTCAATAATTTTGGAATGCGATTTTTTTTGATCACATTTAAAAGTGAGACTTTGATATTTATTTAACAAAAATTAGGCGTTACAGCACCTCGATTCCTTATGTTTTTTAATTTTTATATACACCAACTTTTCCATCTCTGATTGTGAGTTTAAGAGCTCTTGGGTATATGAATACGGGAATGAATATGTTTGTGAATCAGTATGTACACATTATAGCTGATGCCGATGGTGGTGGTGGTGGTGATAGAGATGGTCGTTGGCGGCATTGATGTTGCCAGTAGTGGTAATGGTTGGTGATGGTGGTATTGGTGTATTGGTTAAGTTGGTTTAATTTAGCTTTTACCAGCCATATGCATAATGTCAGCATCAATAACAACAGAAGCGGAAAAAATATCCAACACTTCTCGTTTGTTTAGCTTTATATTCGAAAAAAAAACTTATATATTTCTAATGTGGTCCCGTGGTTAACTGTTGTTGTTTTAATTTTTACTTCAATGTTGTTGAGGTTGTTTGTGCTTTTTTTTGCCCTCTAAAATAAAAATGTTGGCCAAGCGAAAATGAGAAAACGGAAGTTTTAGAAGAGAACTCGGAAAAATATGAAGACTATTATATAAATGATGCGTATTGGTTTCACAAAGCTATGGCCTGATGATGAGGAGAGGGATATGAAAAATTTTAATATGTAGTTTGTCTCTTTTAAAGTCCTATCAAAATTCAGCAGCCAATTGAAATGTCACACTATTTACAATATTAATTGGGCTTTTGAAAAATATCGTTGATAGGGAAGCAAAATAGAACTATATTGCAGTGGACAGGTAAAAAATGTTGAATACAAGTCACAGAGGAACGGTCCATTTAGCTTCATACTCTGACCACCTATTTGAATTAAGGTGTACTACACAGAATAAACTTTTTAAGAAAGTGAACGCTGACGGTTCAGGTCCTTGATAAATTTTTCATTTGCATATCAAAGATGGGTTTTTGAAGATCACACTTTCAGCCAATCCAAGTTTGGACTTCGTATTGAGACCATCTTCTAAACAAGTAATACAACCTACAGCTATGTTAATCCATGTTTATCAACGACTTTGAAAAACTGTTGAAAGAAGATCAGATTACCTAATTTGAGTCTCCATAATTTCAGTCCTGGATCCCCTTAAGTTGTGTAAAAATATGTTTTTTTAAAGCTTCGCCGATGGTCATCAGAAAAGTTTGCAGATGGTGGAAAAAGGGAATGTGTAAATTATTATGGAGATACTTTGAGCATCAGTAGCTCTGCCCTGAACGCCTTATAAGGACCTCCTCAAAACATGAAAAAGCAGCACCGAAACCCATAAGAAAAACTGACTGCAATCACTATCAAAATTCTTGGAAAATTAAAGAATAAGAAAAGTTCGAAGAGTGCTTAGCTAAGCTGCAATCTGAGATTACAGGATATAATTTGGACTCTTGTGAAAAGCTTTTTTGGAAATAATTCTGTAACTTTTGAAAGGTTAAAAATGCCATTATGAAATTACACATGTTAAGAGGTGAGGTACTTTGTCACGGACAAAGGTCACCTGATTTCCTCAAGTTCTAATGTTCATAGATACCAAATACTTTTGTAAGAAGATTAGATTATTCTTTGGCTGAAAATCTATTATTTTCCGTAACATAAATATAAGCGTTCAATAGTGACAGTGGGTCCTAAGAAAATCAAAATTTGGACACCTGCTATTTGAGCATAAATGTTTTCAAATATCAAACTGATAAAAATTAAAGCCCTTTTGGTTCAAAAAAGTACCTGAACGTCATGAAAAAATGTCATTACAAAAAATTTATCCATAATTAAATATAAAAATCATAACTCTTGCAATACATTCCCAAAATCTGGAGAAAAATTTTCTTTATTTAAAATAAAAAATCATAACTCTTGCAAAATAACGTTTTTCTAATAATTGAATTTTTTCTATGTTAAGATTTAATTCGCTCTCACTTCTTTTGTTTTACATAAGCGAAGTGTACTGAAGAATATTGGTTGGTGTTGGTGTTTGATTGTGTATCTAAAATCATTTGTGATGAATTCAGCCCTAATTTATACTTCAATGCACTTCATTAATCAAAAAAATATAAGAGAGAGAGAGAGAAAGAGGAGAACTGGAAAAAAAGTAGGAAAAACAAGTAGAAGCTATTTAATGCTTCAACAGCTACGAAAAAGAAAATGAGATATTAATAAATAATCAGGTGTAGTGGAAACAGCTGCAGCAGCGGCGGGAGGCGTACGTGTGTCGGTATATGTTAGGAAAAGTGTTGGTAAATATATTTGACTTTTAAGCCTTACACTTGACTGCCATTTGCTGGCATCTCTTTTTCAAATTAGAGCGTGTGAAATCATTTAGTATTTAAAGGTAAATTTGTGGCTGCTATTTGTTGCAGTTTGTGTTCTTCACAAAAATTTTTATTTGATCAAATGTCCTCCTGCCAGAATTTTAACAACTGTTTTACAATTTTTGTTATTTTTGTTTGTTTTTTTTTTTTTTTGCAATTTTCCCGAAATAAAGTCCTTAAATTGCTACCTCTATGCGACAGTACAGTAAGTACCCAGCCAATTAACAGTTTCACATTTTAAGTGGGGAAAAAGTTTCAGTGGCTCTGGTTCTCGAGAAAAATTTATATTTGAAATTGTTTCACTAATAAACTTTTTTGCTATAATACACACAGACCATTATAAGGTATGTAAGTGCATTTGTTTAAGAGAACGAGACGGGGGAAAATACAAGAAAGTTTTTTTTTAATGTTTTACCTGTTTTCAACTTCTTCTAGTTTTAATTAACCGTAAATCATTGTCAATGACTTTTTAATGCCTGATGGCATGTGGCAAATACTGTATATATGTGTGAGTGTATGTGTGAGTATCATGCTAAATAAACTTATTTAATGTTGAAAAGTTAATGACACTTTTTTAAGCTTATTTTTAAGCTTTTAACAAACATTTTACTTTATTTTCTACATTTTACTTGAAAATAATGAAAATTTCCTTTATTTAAGGCATAATAAACTTCACAAGACTATATCTAATTTATGACAATTTTAATTATTTTATTAGTGGTCGAAAGTATAAATTTATTAAGAATTTTTATAATTAAGTTTAACTCAAAAGTATGCTTTTGTTAATTAAGCTAAAATGTTACTTAAAGTAGGCAACATAATTTCTCAAAAGACAATTAAAAGTTAAAGGTTTATTTTATGATGTAATAAAATCATCTCATAAATAAGTTGTTAAATTTAAAATTTAGTGGAATTTCAGGAAATTAGAAAAAAAATTTTAGAGTCAAAAATTATAAAATTTTAAAATACACAATTTTTTGGAATTAATTCAGTTACTTTGGAACTGTTAGAGATATTTTAATAAAATTTCACATGGATGAGAGGTGAGGTATTTTGGTATTGATCTAAAGGAGTTCAAATGCCTCTGTGTTCAAGAACCTAGTCATTGACCCTCCAATGTTGGCCAACGTGAGTATATTAATTATCAAAAATTAATTTTAAATTTATTAAAATATGCTTTTGTTAATTAAGCTAAAATGCTCCTTTAATTAGGCAACATAATATGTCAACAGATAATTAAAATTTAATGTTAGGTATGCAATAAAAAGGGTTTATTTTATGATGTAGTAATTAAGTTGAATAATTATTTTTGGAGTTAAATTAGAAAAACATAAGGAAATAAATAAAAATAAAATATTAAAAAGAATTCAACCTCAGATCCCAATTTCTCTTGATTCTCTCTGCTAACTACTCACAAATTAGGCTTCTTTTAGTAAATTTATGTTTTCAAAATTAATTATAATTTACGATTTCATATCTAAATTTTCCCTCTTTTATTCCAACTCCTTTAATATCTCTTGCTCATTTACTTATATGTATCTTTAAATAATGACCATTACCAAAAAACACATATATTCAAATGTTCTGCCCCAAAACCAATTGGCGTTATTATGACCATAATTAGTTATCAAACTCATTATTAAATAAACCCACATCGTTATAATGACTTAAGAAATATATTTATGTTAAAATAAGCTTTTCACTAAAATAACAGACACGTCTTAACAAAACTTTTAACAACCCACAAAAGTCTATAATGGACTCCCTCTTCAAAAATGTATTTAAAGATTTTATAGTCATAGTTTCTCTCTTTTTTTCCTTTTTCTCTGGATCATAATATTTAATAAGATTTTCTCTATTAACTTTATTAAAAAATAAACTTTTTAGATGGAAATTATTTTTATTGAAAAGCAATTTAAATTTTTACTAAAGGAAATTTTATAACTCAATCATGATTCCATATTAAATCACTTAAATATTCTTGACATGTGAGTCATAAAGAAAATTGCACATTTTTGCTGTTTATAAGAAATTAACGCTAAATTTGTGATTAATGGGAAAAATTCTGAAATTTGTTAATGAAATTGCAAAAAAAATTGGTGATTTATAAGAGAATCTGCTCAAATTTGCGATTTACAGAAATTTGTACCCATAAATTTGTAATAAAAATTGAATTACGCACAAATTTGTGATTTATAGTAAATTTGTCTAAAATTAAAAAAAATATTGCAAAATTTCCTTTCATTTGTTTAATATTTCATCTTAATTTGCTGTTAATAAACAAGTAAGAATAGTTACAATAAACAATGAACGACCCTCGTATAACTTATTTTTTGATTTATGCTTTTTAAAATTATAATTTTTTTGTGGGGAGTTAAATGCGAGCTACAAGAAATTATAACCGACCCTCGTATAATTTTGCACATCAACTTAAGCTTATATTTATCTCTATTGACAGTATATGTGAGAATAATGACCTTAAAGTAATATTTCCAAGGGGCTTGTATGGGCCCTATGAGAAGCAATGGACCGACCCTCGTGAAACTTATTTTTGTCAAATTTCGATAAAACCGATTTAAGATTTGGACTTTTATGAACTTAAAACCTAATTCCGTGAGGACATGTGTATGGGAGGTACCTGAAATGGTCAATTTCAATAGACAAAATAATGACATGTATCAAATTTCATCAAGTTATATACAAAATTCCGACCTGTAGAGTGTTCACAACGTTTACATGGGCAGCCAGCCGGACGGACAGGCAGACGCAAGAAAGGAAGGATGAACATCAGCAAATTGAATAAGAAAGTGCTTCAGAGTCGAACGAAAGGTGGCTGTTATGCCATTTTTCCTTACGTTTCAGACATTAGCACAAACTGATAATACCCCATTCACCTAAGGTGATGTAGGGTATAACAATTTACCTTAATTTGCAATTTTAAGAAAATTTCGCATATTTTGGTTTTTGTTTCTGTAGACAGTTTCGGATTTATAGGAACTTTTGCCTAAATTTTTCATTGACAGAGAATTTTACCTTAATTTTTTGCTTTAAAAAACGTTTTAACTTAAATTCATTATTTATAAGAAAATTCACCGAAATTTGTAATTTAAAGAAATTGAACATAAAATTGTATTCTTTTAGAAATTTCGGCAAAATAAGCTTTTTTTGGGAAATTTCGTTTATTGTAGAAAATCTCGTCTAAATTAGCTGTTTATGGGAAATTTCCCCTAAATTAAATTTTTACATAAAATATCGGCAAAATTTGCTTTTCACAACAAATTTCGAGTTAATTTGCTTTTTAAAGAAATTTTCGCCTAAATGCACTTTTTGGAGAAATTTCATTTTATAGGAAATTTTATCTAAATTTTCTTTTCATAGAAAATTTTGCCTAAATTTGCTTTTTATCAGAAATTTCGCTTAAATTCGTTTATTATGGACAAATTTGTTAAAATTTCCTGTTTAAAAAAATTTCGTCTAAATTTACTTTTTATAGGATTTTCCGGCAAAATTTTATTTTTATAAGAAATTTCGCGTAAATTTTCTTTTTATAGAAAATTTCATCTTTACTTTCTCTTAATAGAAAAATTCTCCTAAATTTGATTTTTATAAGAGATTTTGGCTAAATTTGATTTTTATAGGAAATTGCGGCTTTTTTTTTTTTTGTTTTTTTATAGCAAATTTTGTCTTAATTGGAATACAGAAAAGTTTGCCTAAAATTTATTTATATAGAAAAAGTCGCCTAAATTCGTTTTTTTTTAACAAATTCGCAAAAAAATATTTTTGAAAGAAAATTTTGCCTAAATTTGCTTCTAATAGAAAATTTCGCCTTAATTTGCTTTCAATAGAATGTTTCGCCTTAATATTCTTTCAATAGCAAATTTTGTCTATTTTTTTTTCTATATGTAATTTCGGCTAAATTTTATTTTCAAAAAAAATTTCACCTAAATTTTCTTTTTATGGGAAATTTTGCTTTAATTTTCCATAAGAAAATGTTGACTTATTTCTCTTTGGAAATTTTACCTATATTTTCTTTTATAGGAATGTAGGTGACTTAAAGGAAATTTCGCTTCAATTTGCATCTTACAGAGAATTTTATTTACAAAATTTTGTGATTTAGGAAATTTCGCCTCAATTTGTTTCTAACAGAAAATTTCATTTAAATTTACTATTTATAGGAAATTTCGCCTTCATATTCTTTTTTATAAAAAATGTTAACTAAAATTTGTTATTTATACGACATTTCGCCTCATTTTTGAATTTCCCACATGTTCAATCTCAACTATTCATCATCATAGTGGAAGCTTAGTAAATCGCTAAAGTTAAAAAAGACGTTATTTCTTTTTTTATAAGAATTTTCTAGCGATAACAAATAATTAGCACTCAGAGACATTTTTAGTCATTAACTGATTAAAATTACAAAAATGAAACATAAAACGCAAAAAAAAAGCGAAATGAAAACTTTTCAGATTATATTTGTATTACGCCAACATGTGTTCGGACGTGAATGTGTGTTTTTGTAACTAAAACTTTTAAGTTTAAAAAATTTCTTTAAGTCTAACGACTTAACTATTTATTTTCTCATTTCTTTAGAACATAATTCTTACTATTTTCTTCTTTTTTTCTGTTCTTCTACAACAAAAATAAGTTTCTTTCTTGCATCTTTCATTCGTTCATAGAAAACAAAAAGAAGAAGAAGAAGAAAAAACCCTAAAACTTTTATTAGAGTTTCTCATTCCACGCTTGAAATGTACACAAGAAGTTTTCTCAAAAGATTTTCTTCATTTTGTTCGCCGTAAAGAGAAAAAAATGTGTTAAATTTTTAAAAATGAGCTAAAAGGAAGATATGAAACATGAAAACATGAAAGAAGGACCAACTTTTGTGGGCACAAGTTTAAAAGAAGATTAAACCTCTGTTGCTAATTGCATGTGGCGCTAAAATGCCATCCATGGTAACAGCTTGTGTCTATAGAATGAGAACCGAAAAAGAATAAATATAAGAAGTAAATAGAAAAAAGGAAAGAATAAACAAAAATGGAAAAAATACTCTAGAACTGGACACAATAAATTTGCACCCTCTCAAGGGAATTCTGAAAATAAAGACGTTGTTAAAAAAGGGGACTAAAATTTTACTTTTTTCAGGAAATTTTGTCTAAATTTGCTTTTTTGAGGGAATTTTACGTAAACTTACTTTTTCAAAAAAAAATTTGTCAAATTTCTTATTTTATACAAAAAATTTCGCATAAATTTTCTTATATGAAATTTCATGTTTTTAAAATAAAAGTTTGTCTAAATTTTCTTTTTTAAGAAATTTTGCTTAAATTTGCTTTTCAAAAAAATTTTTCCAAATTTAATTTTTTTAAATTCACCTAAATTGGTCTTTAAATCTAAATTAGCTAAAGTTTCGCCTAAATATGTTGTTTTTCTGGAATTTTTGTCTAAATTTGTTGTTTACAGAAAATTTCGACTTAATTTACTTTTTATGGGAAATTTCGACTAAGTTTGCTTTTACTAAAAAATTTCGACAAAAGTTTTTTAATAAAAATGTTGACAAAAGATACTTTCATAGGAAATTATTCAGAAATTATTATTTATTGGATTTTTTTTAATACTGATTAGGAAATTTCGACCAAATATGAAACTTTGCTGAATTTGCTTTTTATAGGAATTTTTTAAGAATTTTTTCCTTAATATGTTGTTTATAAACAAATCGACTAAATTTGCTTTTTCTAAGAAAACCTCACTCTATTTGCCTTTTATAGGAAATTTCGATTTAATTTGTTTTTGATAAAAAATTTCGTCGAAATTTGCTTTTATAAAAATTTTTGCCGAAATTGGGTTTTCATAAGAAATTTTGTCGAAATCGTTTTTTTCATCGAATTTGTTTATTTTTTATAGGAAATTTCGTCGAAATCGTTTTTTATAGGTACTTTCACCGAAATTCGTTTTTTTTTTAGAAAATTTCGGCCAAAATTGATTTTTCATAGTAAATTTCGCCGAAACTTCTTTTTATAACAAATTTGCCTAAACTTGCTTTTTGTAGGAATTGTCGTCAAATTTGATTTTTATAAAAAGTTTTATTTAACATAAAATTTTGTAAAAATGTTGTTTATACACAATTTCGGTGAAATTTATTTTGAAAGAAACTTCAACGAATTTTATAACTTTTGATTTTCTTATATATTCTTTCGAAAGTTTTAATAGAAATTTTTTCGAAATGTAGACTTTTATAAAAAATTTAGTCGAAGTTGGATTATCAACAATATCAACCTAAATTGTATTGATTTTATAGAAGTTTCGTCTAAATTTTTATTTCTATAGTTCTTTTGTCGAAATTTGATTTTTTTTTAAATTAAGAAAAATTTATTATTTTTAATTTTTTTCTTTAAAAAATTTTTGACGAAATAAATTTTTTATAAAAATTTAGCCAAAATATTAATTTTATAGAAATATTCGTCGAAATTTTTTTAGAGAATTTTTTATTGAAATTAGATCATTATAGAAAATTTAGTCGATGTTATATTTAATTAATTAATTTGTTTTAAAATTTTGATTTTTATAGAAATTTAGTCGAATTTTTTTATAACAAATTGTCTAAATTTTATTTTTTACAGAAATTTTTAATTTAATAATTTTCTTCAAAATTTTATTTGTATTGAAATTTTTGTCGAAATTCGTTTTTTATTGAAATTTTCGTCGAAATTAGATTTTTATGCGAAATTTCTGACAAACTTAATTTACAGAAGATTTCTCTTTAATTTGTTTTTATAAGAAATTCGCTTTAAATAGAATAAAATTTGCTTTGTATAATTTCGCTTCTTAAATAAAATTTCTCCTAAATTTTCATTTTTAGGAAATTTTTATAAAATTTCCCGTTTATAGGAAAATATAAAAAACAAAAATTTTCTGTATATTTTTTCTGTTTTGGCTTTCATTTCCTCTTACGCTCCTGTTTCTTTTAGTCTTCGCTAATGAAAATTGTTGGAAGCATGTGTGTGTATGTGTTGATTTGTAATGAATGTGTGTGTGTGTGTGGTGTGGCAAGAGAGTAAAAATAAATATCAAAAGTTATGTGTGTTTGTGTTGTCGTTGCGGTTATATCTACGATGTTGCACAAATACACGCTCTCCCCCCCCCACATTTTCGTCTTATCTCCATCACTATTTTTCAGTTTTTGTTTTAAAATCGGAATTAAAAAAAGTTTTATGTTGACAACTGTTGTTGGGTTTTTGGATTGTAATTGTCTTTATTGTTATTATTGTTGTTGTTGTTTTTAATAACATCATGGTTGCATTAAAATAAAGTTGTTTTGTTGTTTGTTGTTGGTTTTATTCCATTGCTGTCATTCTCTACAATGAGGAATAAATATTTTAGGAGTGGGAATAAAGACAAGTTATAATAGTCAAGTTAATGGAATTAGACGACGACATCGTCGAGCAACGATACAAATTTCATTTTATAAAATCCATAAAGTTATAGTAACAACAAAAATAAAAAGCATAAGATACGATGCCATGCGATACATGAGTATTTCAATCCAGTTATTTATGGAACAATCCGTAATTGGAATTTAAATAAAAACAATGGAAAAAGAAATATTTTTATTATTATTTATTTTTTGTGGGGAAAAAGTGAAAAATCGGATTGATTTGAGTGATGTGGTGACAAATTGTGGTGGCTTGAAATAATTTCTCTTCATTTTAAAAAATTAGTTAAAAGACATGTTTCAGGTTTTGAGGTTAACTAAATGAGAGGAAACAAATTAATATAACATATTTTAAGGCGTTTTAGAAAAAAAATAATTAAGAAATAAGTTCATTTTTCTATATCATTACATTTTTAAGAGTCTGAATGGGAAAACAATGTTTTTTTGTTAGATAAATTATTAACACTTGATTTCTTTTTGTTCTCTTTTCGTTCCTTCATTTACCTCTTTTTCACTCTCTCTGTGCATGTGTGTGTCTGTCATGCATCATTTACTAAAACAAGCACGAAATTTAATTCTAATTAACTTTTATGTGCAATTTGAAAGAAATAAAATCGTTTAACAAAAATTACTTTCGGCCGCACTTAAATTACATAAAAACCCAACCAAACGAAGGGTGAAAGAGGACAATCATCATCGTCAAAATTTCAAAGTTAAACCTTTAACTTGTTTACTCTTCTTCCTCTTTTATTATTATTTTCTTACTTTTATTTCTTGCACATTCATCTACCAGAACAAAATATCCTCATAAAAAGTCCATTTGTACAATTAAAAATCTGTTTGGCGAAATGGCGAAAGTGTTTTCGGCTGTTAGCAGAAACACCTTGACTGAGGGAAAATAAATAAAAAACACTTTTGGTCAGACAAATAACAGGGGGAAAAGACCTAAAAGAAATGACTATAAAAATCGCACATATGAATATGAAAAAGAAGAGGGGAAAGAGACGGAGAAAAAATCAAAAGTAAAGTCTATAATTTATAAACTGAAATTGTGGCAAAATAATAAAAGGAGTTTAATTCAATTTTATATCAAGAAATAAAGAAAATGTTATAAAATAAAAACTATAATGACTATAAATAGCAAACTTTAGAGAATTTTCCTATACACAACTAAATTTAAGGAAATTTCCTAAAAAAAGCTTTCTAGTCGGAATTTTCATAAAAAGCAAATTTAGGCAGAATTTCTTTTAAGTAACAAATTTATGCGAAGTTTTGAAATATAATTAAATTTTGACCAAACTTATTATTAAATCAAATTTCGACAAAATTTTCTTCAAATAGAAAATTTCGACAAAATTTTTTTCAAATAGCAAATTTCGACAAAATTTTCTTCAAATAGCAAATTTTGACAAAATTTTCTCTAAATTACAAATTTCGATGAAATTTTCTCCAAATAGCAAATTTCGACGAAATTTTCTCTAAATAGCAAATTTCGACAAATTTTTCTCTAAATAGCAAATTTCGATGAAATTTTCTCCAAATAGCAAATTTCGACGAAATTTTCTCTAAATAGCAAATTTCGAAAAATTTTTCTCTAAATAGCAAATTTCGATGAAGTTTTCTCCAAATAGCAAATTTCGATGAAATTTTCTTCAAATAACAGATTTCGACAAAATTTTCTTCAAATAGCAAATTTCGACAAGTCCGACTAAATTTTCTCTAAATTATCAAATTTCGACAGTTTTTTCTCTAAATAGCAAATTTCGACAAAATTTTCTTCAAATGGCAAATTTCGATAAAATTTTCTCTAAATAGCAAATTTCGACAAAATTTTCTTCAAATAGCAAATTTCGATGAAATTTTCTCCAAATAGCAAATTTCGAAAAAATTTTCTTCGAATAACAGATATCGACAAAATTTTCTTCAAATAGCAAATTTCGACAAAATTTTCGTCGAATAGCAAATTTTGACAAAATTTTGTCTAAATAAAAATTTTGACAAAATTTTATCCTAAAAAATAATATAATATTTTTTCTAAATAACAAATTTTGATAAAATTTTTATTAAGTTGAAAATTTCGATAAAATTTTCTATAAATACCAAATTTCGATAAAAATGTTCCAAATAGCAAATTTCGACAAAATTTCGATAAATGAAATGAAATTTCGTCAAATGACATTTTGTCAAAATTATCTCTTAATGCAAATTTTAACAAAATCTCGTCTAAATAACAAATTTTGATTTTTATTTTTTTAAATACAAATTTCGACGAAATTTCCTATAAATAGCAAAATTTGACAAAATTTTCTATAAATCTAAATTTCCCATTAAAAAAAACAAATTTCTCAAAATTTCGTGTAAAAAAAATAGTTAGTTTCGACATAATTTTCGAAAAAAAAAATTGTTTAAAACATTTCGTTTAAAGTAAAAATTTGCTCTAACCAGACAACTTTGGTGAAATATTCTATAAATATCAAAATAAACTAAAATTTCTGCTTAATCACTAATTAATATGAATTTTACAATATTTAGCCAAATTAATGATAAATTTCCTAATAAACTTTTAAGCCAAAAAAAATATTTTTTTCTAATTTGTTTTCATTCCCACAAAATGTTTCCATTAATATTTGTTTCAAATCAATATATCATTTCACCTTCAAGCAATTCCTACTCAATTTTCAGTTTCCTAAATATTTATAGAGCTATAAATGTTGCATGTTAATGGAAACATATGTTTGCTTAATGCAACCATATGTGGCATAATTATGAATATTTATGATGACAGCAAATTGAGATGAATACTAAATAACTTAAATCATGAGAAAATAACAAAAATTCATAATTGGTTATGTAAGATTAGAAACAGCTATTTAAAGGCGAACAATTTTTTTTAATTAAATACTTAAAATCATGAAATACATACGTTTTTCAAAAAATAGTTGGGATTTTAAGATTTTATTATTTTAACAATAATTTTATGTTTTTATTATTACCTTAATTATTTAAACCACCAATAATTTTTTAAAATCGCCAAAATATATAATTTACTCATTTCCATTAAAACATACCCTAAACTATGCAATAGTTTTTCACTTTAGTGATTATTTTTTTAGTTTTATTTTAATTTCCGTTATTTTTAATTTTGTTTTGGGAAATTTATTCATTAAAATTAAAAATTTACAATTTATAATATTCATTTAATTAAATTAAGTTAAACTAACTAAAAATATAAATATTTAATATTTCAGCCCAAAAGCATTTTTCAATTTTGTATTTATAATTGAAAAATAAAATCAAAATCAAAGTCAAAAAACTTTTTTAACTTATTTATTTGTTGAATTTTAAAAAAGGAATTAAATAAAACTCTTTTCGAAATAAATGTCCAGAAAAGTCGTGAAATTGTTATTAAACCATCAGTAAATGATTCATTTATTATTAATGAAATTATTTGTTAATCAAAATGTAAACAATTTGTTGTGACAACAAAAAGAAACTGCAATTTTTTGTCATAATATAAATTACGCTATAATCCAGATTATGGACTACGATATAAAAACTGACTTATAGACTATGTTGGAGACTTAATTATACACTACGTAATAACCTTAATTGTAGACATTTTATGGGCCACAATATACTTAAGGCTAATTCCTTGTAGGACAAATTGTAGAGTACTTTATATGCTAGATTATATAGTACTTTATAGGCCAGACTATAGAGTATTTCTAGCCCAGATTAAAGAGTACTTTATAGGCCGGATTATAGAGTACTTATTATTCTAGATTATATATTATTTTATAGCCCAGTCTATAGAGTACTTTTAAGCCCTGACTATAGAGTATTTTATTGGTCAGACTATAGAGTATATTTTACGCTGAGTAATAGATTATAGACTAGATTATAAAGTAGCTTACAGGCTAGACTATAGAGTTAGTATAACTACGTCATTATCCAGACTATTAACTACGTAATAGTCTAGACTGCTTGATTATAAACTACGTTATAGGCTAGTCTATAAGTTTATAGTCTTTATAGGCAAAGACCATAACTTCTTTATAGACAAGTCTTTAAATGACGTTATTGCCAAAACTATAATCAACGTTTTATAACAAGACTGCCACTACGTCATCGGCAAGATAATAAACTACGTTATAGTCGAGACAATAAACACTATAAAATACGTTATACTATAGAGCACTTTATATACTTTCTTTCTCCATCTTCACAGGATTTCTCTTGTGGTTTATGTTCTATCCTTTTTATGTTCTTAATCCTTTATTTCCATTACTCTAAGCTGTTAAATGTCAATTGTATACATCATCATAAAAATGTTGGGGGACATTTAAACTGATTACTTTTGGCTCTTTATTGCCGCTCTTCCACTCTATTTTACTTTAGACATTCTTCAAAATTTGTTTTACTATTTTATTAAGCTGACGTTTGCTATTTTGCTTATTTCCGTTTCCTTTTTCATTTTCTTTTTTTTGTTTTTGCTTTGGTTCCACATATATGACACTTTTATTGTCAATTCATGGAATAAATGTCAAAATAAGTTGACATTTATAGTTGACATGTTTTATTTTAAGTCAAAAGTTTACGTGTAACTCTTAAGCCGTTGAGTGGGAAATTATTTTTAATTTGAATCTGAGGTTTTTTTTTTTGTAATTTTCTCTATCAATTTGTCAATTATTATTATGATCAGAAATTGTATTAGAAATGACGTTATAAGGGGAATTTGTGATATTGGAATTATAAAGGATTAATTAAGATTATAATATCAAGAATATTATGATGGAAGAATTTGAAGTTGTAAATATTGAATAAATTTAATTTTTATTATTTTTCCAAAATTGTTATAGAAATGAATGTTATGTCCAATTAATTTATTATTTATATGTAAACTGCTGCTTTTTATCTTAATTAAGAGCTTATTACACAATTTATTGAAACTCAATGAGCTTTGTAATGTCTCCCTAAAATTATAAAATTACCTTTCGAAATTTAGACAGACAAAAGCAAAATTAAGGCGCGTTAAATTTAACTGTAAAGATAATGTAATCATGACCTGTAATCTACACATACATATTTGTAATTTACATGAATGTGTAATGTAATGTAGAAAATTAAATGTCGAAAAATATTAAATAACGTAAATAAATTGTCACAGATTGTGTAAAGTATGTGTACGAAATATTTTAATTAAAAAGTAACCTTAATTTAGCGTAGTCCATAATATGTTTGCACAAAAGTCTATAGTATAGTCAATAATGTAGTTTATATACTAAATAACCCACTTAATACGCCATATATAACGTAGTATATTTTTTAATCTACACGTAGTCTTTAGATTTATCTATATCGTAGTCTACCGTCTTTCGTACAGAGTTAGTTATAAAACAGTCAATATATTGTCATTGATATGATTTATATAGCATAACTACAGAAAAGACTATATATAGTCTATGACATAATCAATTAAGTAGAAAATAGTTAATAATACAGTTAATATTGTTAAATATATTGTAAATATTCAATAACATACTAAACAGTATATAACGTAGTCCATAGTTTATTCTACAGTTATAATTTAAAGCATAGTATACAGTATAATCAACAAAGTAGGGTATAGTATAGTTAACAGCCCAATCTATAGTACAGTTTATAGTCTCGCCAATTACGTAATATATATTCTCGTCAATAATGCATTCTATAGTTTCGTCTTAAATGCAGTTTATAATCTTGTTTATAACGTACTTTTTAGTCTCGCGTACAGTCTCGTTCTACAGTTTGACCTATAACGTAACGCAGTTTTATCGATTATAGTATAATTTTCATCTATAACGTAATCTATTGTTTCAGCATTCATAGTGATTTCTTTGTGTAGTAGCCTAACAAAAAGTAGTCTCTAATATAAGACGGGCTATAACATCCTCTATATTGCAATCTTATTTCTCATCTGTAGCCAACTCAAGTAATATTTTTGTTTATAGTTAAGACTATGGCGTAGTCTATTGAACAATATGCAGCAAAGTCTATAGATCAGTCTATATCGAATTCCATACAGTTTATATAGTCTACAGTATAATTCACTTTCTTTAGCGTAGTGTATTTTATACACTACACTCTATTACGAAGTCAATAACGTAGTCTATAGCGTAGATGTTAGTATGATTTATAATGAAAAAAATGTGGTGAAGTCTATAAAAAATCATATATTTTTCATTGTCTAGGGAATATTTCGTACTACAAACTATGACGTAGTATTTTTAAAGTAATTTCCTTAACACACTTTCTGTCCATATATTTATGCTAAAAAGCCAACAACAAAAGTCTTCTAAACATGAAAGGCTTTATGTTTGTGTGTGTAGTATAGTTGTAAACATATACCACTTTATTAAGTGAACATAATGGCTTCTATTACTACTACAGCTACAATTTCATTTCAAATACACAAGCACTTACACAAATATCCCCACATATATGTATGTGTGTTAAAGGATATTTGTGTCTCATAAGTGTTGGCTGATGTACAAAATTGTTGCATAAATATTTAGAAAATACGTGCTTCAACTAAATATGTTTAATATTATGTGTATGCGTGTGTATGTAAGCAAAAAAATAGCATAACATGTTCAGATACACATGCATACATGTTCTCTATTTTCATTTACCAACATGTGTGTATTTCATATGTATGAGCGTGTGTGAGTATTTTTAGTTTTTTGCCTCAAAACTTCATTTCATATTATAAATGAAAATTTCTATATTTCAGTTTTTGTTTTAACAGAAATTTCTTCATACATCGTGATACGTTTAGGTGTTTGTTTATGTAAGTGTGTTTGTGTGTTTTTTCAGAGGTATTAGGTTTTTATAAATCACGCCTAAAGCGATTAATATGTATTAGACAACAATAATAAATTGCCTACTTTTAGGATTCCACTTAGATACATAATGAGAAAAAATAAATTTTTATTTATAAAATGTTAACATTAAAGTTCATTTAACTAAAAACAAAAAAATAATTTTTAATATTTTTTCTTGTATTAGAAAACTATTATTTTCCATTTCTATTTTCCAATTATCACAATTTTTAATTGTCATTTAGTAGAATTTAGTTAACTGCCTTTTTGCAATCAATACTTTGCAATTCAAACAAAAGACTTATTGACCTCTTTTTTTGATTAGTCGCATAAATAATGGATTATTATTCGATATGGTTAAATAGTGCTTGGTATTAAGTATCTTTTATTGTAATTTTAATAGTTCATTTTTGGTATTTTACAGCAATTAAAATAAAAGGAAAATACGTTTAGTTTATGACAAAATTGAGCTAAATAAAACTATAATAGAAAACTAAATGAAAATAATTGCAATTAAATTCTTTTGATGTTCTCAATAGCATATTTTAACTTAAAATATAGTTTATAGTCTAGTTTGAAAAGTAGTCTATAGTCTAGTCTACAAATTACTTGTAGTCTCGTCTATACTTTATAATCACATTAGAAAACTATCACTTAGTTAATAATATAATTCTTTACGTAGACTATTGCCTCACTTCTATAGTAATAATACAGTCAATAGTCTTAACTATAACGTAGTAATTAGTTTCGCCTATAACGTAAGCGTAATGTCCCTTAGATTGCATTTTAAATTTTTGCCTACTTCGCTTTGTATAGTTTCAATTATAACGCAGGATTTTGTCGCTTCCATAACAAATTCTAGGGTCAATAGTCTTGTCTTTAAAACAGTTTATAGTTTCGTTTACAGACTTTAGTCTTCCCTATAACGCATTCTATAATTACATGTTTAACGCGGTCAAAATCCCATCTATAATGTAGTCTTTCGACTTAATTTTATAGTGTACATTCATTTAAAATGAAGCCTTATATTTTGTTCAAAGTAGTCTATAGTCTCGTTTGTAATACAGCCTATAGTTTTGCCATTAACATTGTCTATATTATTGTCAATAAGTTACTCTATAATCTAACTTATATGAAAGTATGGATTCTTGCCTATAACGTGTACCAAGTCTCACTTATAACGTAGTGTTTAAATTCGCACATAACGTAGTCTCACCTATATGGTAGTTGATAGTCTCGTCTATAACGCAGACTAGATTATCCCATAAATTCCAGTTTATTCTCTCATGTAGAGATAATTCTAAGTTTAGGCTACAGTCTCACCTAAAATGTACCCTATAGTCTCGCTTATATCAAAGGCTTTAGTATAATCTACATTTCGAACACTTCTCTATGTATATATTTTTTCATTTATCTGTAACGTAGTCTTTTGTTTCGTCTGTAAGGTTATAAATAGTCCCACCTATATCGCAGGCAATAATAACTGTTTATTACGCAGTCTATTGTCTGATCTATAGCTTAAGGTATTTATATATTTTTGTTGTTTTATACATAAACAGTCATGGTTTGAATGTAACGTAGTCTTTAGTCTCGTCTAGAACGTAGTCTAAAGTCCCGCTATAATGCAGTTTATTATCTCTAATACAATGTAGTCTATAGCTTCTGCCTTTAGCTTTTCCATAATGTAGTCTACAATCTAGTAATAATGCAGTTTATAGTCTTGTCTGTAATGTAGCCAATAATCTGGCGTAGAATGTGATCTATACTGTCGCTTAAATTTAGTCTATCTAGAGTCTCGTCTATAACCTAGTCTATAGTCTAAAGTCTATAGTATTGGCTATAATTAAGGCTAAAGAATATACGTAGGCTATATTCTTGCCTACAATGTAATCTATAGCCCTGTCCGAAAGGTATCTACAGTTCCGCCTATGTGGTAGCATATAGCAGTCTATAGGGTAGTCTATAGTCTCGTTTATATGGTCTTTAATCCTCTAACTATAAAAATCTTCAACTGAAATTTGTTTGCTGACAATATGTGCTACCATGGTGTTAAAAAGAGATTATTTTTCTTGAAAAAATTCCAATGACAATAACAACAACAACACCAATAGCAACATCAACAAATACCAGCAGCGCAACAATATTGAACACTGGAAAATGTATTTTTATATGCATCATTGATTTTAATCCTGAGACAGTAATAGAGAAAATCTCTGGCTCTTCCACTCGCCCGCTTTTCAAGATAATTTTTATCTTTTTACTTGTTGTTATTGTTGTTCGATAACGATATCATTTAAGACGATTTACGATTATTACTTCTATATATTATTTTTATTTTTCCTCCTAAAGAAAAAGTTTTTACAAAAAACATTTTATTTTCCTTTTTAACTTCTCTTTTTTATTGTTTGGTTTTGATTAGTTTCGTTTAAAGCAAATAAACATTTTATTATTTTAGCTTTTCTCTTGCTCACTCACTCACTCGCTCTTTTTGTCTCCCTCTTTTTAACCATTTTAACCATTAATTTGGCAATAAATGTTTTTCACCTTGAATTCTTGAAAATGAACTTTGTAAAGAAATGAAAGGATCTAAAGGAATTTTCGAAGAAAACCATATGGATATTTTTTTCTCCTTTTCGTTTCTTTTTCCTTTTTATATCCTTGTTAGAAAAGCCATTATAATCTATTCATTTTTAGTTATTTTTTTAATGAAACTGCGTTTTCGTGATATGAATGTGAGTATTTTTTTTATATTTTTATTATTTTGAGTAAATTACAAAACATTTTTGTGGCAAACATTTGGTAAAATGGTTAATGTGGTTAAAATCATTACATTAGTCGTCACAATTGTAGTGAGTCAGATGATGCTGGAAAATCGCTTTAAGGACTGAAATGAAAATCAACATCTTATTTTAACTGACTGCCATTAGCACGTAAAAATGTTCCATAACATCATTTTATTATCGTTTCACATATCGGTTAATGTCAACATCAACAAAATGTCTGAATTTCTTAACATTTACAAAAACACATTTTGCGAATAATGAAAATAGTTCGTTATTTCATTAATACCCCCATATGTATGCTATGCGGTTTATAGGCTAAAATAATATAAATGTTATTTAAAAGAGTGATTTGTTCATTAAGTTAAGAACAGTGCAAGCAATATATAGTCCACATTATAGATAGCTAAAATGCCTCATAATAACGTAGTTTATGTCTTAATCTATGAAGTCTTCTATAACGTAGTACATTGTATCATATAATATAACGTAGTCTATTACGCAGTATATCATGAAGTCAAGAGTGTAGCTTACATCATATTTGGCAGTGAATTCTATAACATATTATACAACTTAATACATTGCCTTGTCTAAAGACATACAATAGTCTATAGACAATATAATAATTAATAACCCAGATTATAATAAAGAGACTAATTCATTTTATAGTGTAATTAAGCATATAGTTTAGTTACAGTTCATAATTTAAACCATATTTTAGTCTATATTTTAGTTTATAGTATAAAATATATATTATATAACAGTTTAGACTTTAGACGTAAAAGTCTGCAAAATGGTCTATAACGTAGCCAACATCGTAGTGCTTAGCATGTTCAATACAATATTATGTTGCGTAATAGTCTAGCTTATGACATTTCGTAGCCCATAGAATAATCTATACAGAATTTGTTTTGTAGTCTGTAGAATAATCTGTAGCATAGTTTTAGAACAATCAATTGCCTGGTCTTTAAAGTAATCTATTGCGAAGTCTTTAGAATAATCATAAATATACTATAAAATAGTCAATAACATAGTCTAAAACATATAGTATAAAGTAATCTATAGCATTATCTTTAGTTTAGTCTAAAGTGTGCAGACAAATTTTTAGCACAGTCAATAGAAAAATTAGATCGCTTATTAAAAAATATAAATATTGTGTAGTAAATAAAATAACTAATAGCGTAGTCTATAGAATAATCAATATTGTACTCTACAGAGTCATATATAGCGTAGTCTATCTATATTAATAGAATAGCCTATAGCATATTATTTAGTTTAGCCTATACTCTTGACTATGGAGTAAAACGATTCTATTGTCTAGCCTATAGCGTAGTCTATAATATCCTATAGGAATTATAACTTTGTTTATAACTTTGTTTATTGTCTGGCATAAAACATAACATGGCCTACAATTTAGTTACTACTGTAGTCCATAGCGTAATCTATGGTCAAGCATCTAGCAAAATCTACAGCATAAAGTGTAGTCTAAATTTATTTTAGTCTATAGTGTAGTCTTTAGTCTAGCGTATAACGTAGTCTATAATCTTGCTTACGCTATAATCTTTAGCACTGCCTTTAGCTTGGTCTGTAGTCTAATCAATAATGTAGTATATAGTCTAACTTATAGCGTAGTAGTCTATCTCACCTCTTCCTAATATTTTCCTCTTTTTTTCCTCTTAAATTTCCGCTTTTATCCTTCCCAAAATCTTTGAAACGTGAAGTCATTAAAAATGACAAACAAATTTGCTGACAGAGATGAAGCAAAACAAAATTTGTTTTTGTTTATTATTTCTTTAATGACAATAAAAGAGATGGATCTAAGTGTGAATGTGAATAACTGACATATCTGACAATAGTTATTAAATCAAACCAGCAGATGAAGATACAAATAAACAAACAAACGGACAAAATCTAAAACGGAATAGTTCCTTAACAAATTGAGACAGGGTGGGAGAGGAAAGTGAAAGAGAGGACATAATAAACTAAAATCTAACATATGGAAGGACAGATAAATTCAATTATTGAGAGCTGCAAACATTAAAACAAACAACTAAATGTCATCAGCAATATTTGTGACAACAACAGCAGCAGCAGCAGAAGCTTTAAATAATAATAGAGATTTTACTTATTTACATACATATACAAAATATACAAATTTTAATGTAAAATAGTGTTAAAACACACACACATATAGAAACAAATAAATAAATACAAAACATATGAAAATTTCTAAATATTAGAAATGTTTATATGTGTATGGGTGTTGATGTACATATGTATTTGTAAATTTTATTTGTAATATACTAAAGGTATTAATACATATATAAATAATTATCTACATATGGGTGTAGATGTTTACAATTATTTTATACACACACACACACACACACACACACACATACATATACATACATTTACTTTGAAATTGTATAAAGAGATTAGAAAACCTCTAAACTAAAATTGTGGTTAAATACAAGATGCTAAATACAGTTAAAGAGAAAGTAGTTAGAAGGTAAGAGAGGGAGAGAGAGGGGAATAGAGAGTGAAGGAGAGAAATGAGCTAAAACAAGATTAAAAGTTGGAAAATGTAAGAGCAATTAAATGGTATTTGAAATTATATTAACATTTTCGGTATTTTAATTATGCGTTTTATATACAAAACTACAACAACATTAGCAACAACAACAACGATAAAATCTTTAAATTGTAGTAGAAAAGTTTAAATAATAATACTTTTCATGTTGACATGTATGAGAGAGGGCATGTGTGTGTGTGTTTGTAATATACAAAAGAATGCGTGATTATTTAATTATGTTTTAAATGTAAACGTTAATTTTAATACCCTACACCAACACAAGGAGTTGGAGAGTGTATATCAACTTAGTCATTCCTTGTGTAACGCTAAGAAGAAATCATCTTAGAACTCATTATGTATATATCATCAAAATCTGAATCGATTTAGCTATGTTGGTATGTCTACTCGTCTGACTGTTTGTCTGTCTATTGTTGACACGCTCACATCCACAATAATTGACAGAGCTCAATGAAATTTAGCCTGAGTATTTGTTATAGTCTTGAGCAGCTTTCTACTTAAAACCAACAAAATTGGTTCAGTGTATTAAGAAATATAGACCGATATCTGAGGCAAACTCTTAGTTCAAGCTAAAAACCTTTGTAAAATTATCAATTGTAAATCGGGAAAAAATCGTTTCATTTAAAACAAAATTACAGTTAAAAATATAACTAATTCTATGACTCATTAACTGTTTCGTGTTAAGTTTAAAAAAAATTTTACATATTGTGTACATCTGTGAGTGTATGTGTGAGTATGTATGAACGAAGCGTAATGTATTTACTTCACACACATTTGTTGTGAAGGTTATTGAAGATTCGGCATGGCCGTATATAACATTCTTACTTGTTGTGTGTTTTAATATAGTTGTAAATAAATTCATGTATGTGTATTAGTGTGTGTGTGAGAGAGAGTGTAAGAAATTTCATATGTTTTTTATTAAACTTTTCACTTTTTTGTTGGTATATTTTCACATATGAATTTCCTGTGAACCATTTACAATTTCACTTATTTAGATCTTTAATAGCAATTAAATTGTTCATTAATATTATAAATGAATGATTGTGTAAATTATTTAGAGTCAGAAGAGTTAAAACAACAACCTCAAAGATTAAAGGAAATGAAAAAAGTTCTTGGAAAATAATATTTTAGTTTAAAGGAAAAAAACAATTCAATTTAAAAATCATAAATATTATCATAACAGTAATTAGGGAAAATCATAACGCAAATAAGGACTGAGATTGAAAAATTCTTTACACACCTTTTTCATTGAAACTTTTCCCAATGTTATTAAACAGAACACGAAAAACTTGTCCGTTAATAAAAAATCTGGTTCAGGTAGAAGAAATGATCCACATGATGTTCCAAAAAAATAGAATGCATTTTCATAAGAGTTCACAAAATATCCGATAGGAAAGCAGCATTGTTAGCTCGGTCTCTTTGGTAGGAAAAGTTAAAGCTGATGCAGGTTTAAGAACATACAAGATTCAAAAAGTTTCTAAAAGAAACCCAGCTACAAATTTAGAGGCCAAAAAAGAGCACCGAGACTGAAATCAAGTTTTCTAAACAAAATAATCTCTCTGGATGACGAATCGTATATTCTGGCACATTTTTAACAAACATCCTGGTCAAAAATTGTATGTTGAACCGAAAGCAGTCAAAAGTTCGCAAAAAGTTCCTGGTATGGCAAGGAATATGCAATTGCGGCAAGAAAGGTCAATCGTTTGTTACAACGCCCTCTATATACCGAAATTTACATCTGTGTAAAAACAACCTGCTTCCTAAGACTTTATAATGAGTCCACTAGATATATTTTTTTGCCCGAAATGTAATCCTCTGACTACGGTAAGCAAGCTCTTTAGTGGTACAAGAACAAGAGAGAAAAAAAGTTTATTTTTTTACATTAAAGGTATGTTAAGAATTTTTCGATCTCATTCTTTATTTGAATTATAAATTTAAGAATTGTAAATAATAAGTAATTCCTTGTAATTGAATTTAGTCCATTAATTAAAACAAATTCAAAATGTCGCTCTAAAAACGCTTCATTAGGGAAACGATTTTGGTGATTCCAATTAACAATCAAAAACCAAATTTAATGAAATTTTCTCTTAAAATTTTTTATACAATTTTTTCAAATAGATTTATAAAAAAGTTCTTATCTCCAACAAAGTATTATTTTAAATCACAAACGGTATTTATGGCCGCAAACAATATTTACCACATGATTTTTTTTTTTTTTTTTTTGAAAAATTACAATTTTAAATACAAAAAGGAAACATATAAAATAATAAAAACTTTAATAATACACCGATGCATATTCTTATAAATGTATTTTATTTTTTCTCTATTTTCGTTTTAACTTTACTGATCTCATCCAAAAGTCTCACATTTTACCAAGAGATCAAAACGTAGAATGGAAGAAGCCAAAGCTTAAGTTAATAATTAAAAAAACAACATAAAGAATTTCGTCTAAAATTCGCACCAAAATACATGAAATTTGCAGAGTTAAACAAGGAAGATGGTCAGACTTATACTCATATTATTGGCAGGATTTAAACGATGTTCGGATGTTAAAATGTTGGAGAATGCTTTTCTTTCTTGTTGTAGATGAAAACATTGATCAATTCCAGTAAGATAATGTTTCAAAAGAGACTAAATCGAAGACAGCATACGTTAAAGGAAAATGGCCAAGTAGTATGGACTTGAACAAAATGGAAAACTTGTAAAGTTTATGCAAACAATGCCCAAAATGAAAGCATAACGACTTAAACAGTTTTAGAACTAAAAAAAGCAAATTTTAAAAGGAAACTGATTTAAATCTTCCATTATTTTTGTGGAATCAATGCGAGATCGTATTTATGGGGCCAATCACCCAATATTAGTAATGTTATAGAGACTGATAAACTTAAATGCGTTTGTAGGAAAATGATAACAACAGTCAGACAGACGGACATAGCTAAATCAGATATTGATTTGATGCAAGAATATATATAGATTATGGGGTCTTAGATGATTTCTTGTCACCACTAATGATGATGGAGGGAAAAAAATGCTGATTTTGGAATTTTTCAAAAAGTGATCATAAATGAAGCTTTTAGCCAAAAGGGAAGTATTTAAAAAGTTTTGACCGATTTAGTAAAAATAATAGAGACGTGATCCTTTCCAAAAGCGATCATAAAAATTCGGTGTTTACTGAATTTTGAACGATTTTAGTCAAAATAATTAAATTTTGAATTTTCCTAAAAGTGACAATAAGGGAAGCTTATTTTCGCCAAAACGGCAGTATTTAAGGAGTTATGAATGGTTATTAAAAATATTTATTTTGGAACTTTTCAAAAAAGGATCATAAAATGAAGCTAATTAAGTGAAAAAACGCAATATTTACAGAGTTATGCACGATTTTGGTAAAACTAATTAAATTTTGAATTTTTACAAAATAAAGCTTATTTATGCCAAAAAAACACTATTAATATTTTAATTTTTTGAAAGTTTTCGCAAATAAGGCTTTTTTCCTAAATACCGTACTTATTTTAAAATTTTCCTCAATGTTGCCCTACATTTTTATGAAATTTGATGGAAATCCACAAAAAACCTCAATTACAACCACAAATTATCAGAAAAAATATTAATTAAATCGCCAGAAATGTGCCTTTTTAAAGTTCATTTAACAAACATTAATTAAAAATCAGTATCTCTCCTCTTCGCTCTCCTTTCATTTAATGTTGCCTACTTTCGTTTTGCTTTTTTAATTACATCAAATTATTGCTTTTTCTGCGTATTTCATTGAATTGCAGTTGTTTTTTTTTTCTCTCAGCTATTAATCAATACTATCTATTGCATACTTTTAGGTCAACATACGAATACACAAACACACTTAATATTCAACAGAGATTTATATGCACAATTTAAGCCTCTTTCCTTATAAAACTTGCAGATATTTTGTTTGTTTATTTTTTCAGCGTTTTTTCCGTCAGTCGTTTATTAAAACTTCTGTAAATATTTCATAAATAGTTTTTTTCGGAAAATTGCATTTTCCAAAACTATAAATACAATTGTTGTGGCACACATACACTCATATACACATGCATTTAACAGTGAACACGCTTAATAGCATTTTCTATGAAATATGATGTGGTATTAATTTTTTGATGTTAAATTATACAGGGGCTATGAATAACAGTCATTTTTCCATAAAACACCGTAATTTTTAAATCACAAGACCACACTGGAGAAAACGTAAGCGCTTACAAAGTGGCCTATTTAATAATCAATAAAACAAAATTTTGAAAGGATTTTATGAAAATCCGGGAAAAAGATAAAAATAAGGCATTCATCGCAGTATTTTCTGAGTTATAAACAATTTCAATCAAAATAACAGATTTTAGAATTTTTCAAAAACTGATGCTTATTTAGGCCAAAAACGCAGTATTTACTAAGTTATGGACGATTTTAGTAAAAAATTTTGGATTTTTAATTTGTTCAAAAAGTGATCATAAATAAAGCTTATTTAGGCCAAAAACGCAATATCTACTGAGTTATTAACGATTTTAGTAAAAATTTTGGATTTTGGAATTTTTCAAAAAGTGATCATAAATGAAGCCTATTTAGGCCAAAAACGCAATATTTACTGAGTTATTAACGATTTTAGTAAAAATTTTGGATTTTGGATTTTGGAATTTTTCAAAAAGTGATCATAAATGAAGCTTATTTAGGCCAAAAACGCAGTATTCACTGAGTTATTAACGTTTTTAGTAAAAATTTTGGATTTTGGAATTTTTCAAAAAGTGATCATAAATGAAGCTTATTTTGGCCAAAAAAGCAGTATTTACTGAGTTTTTAACGATTTTAGTAAAAATTTTGGATTTTGGAATTTTTCAAAAAGTGATCATAAATGAAGCTTATTTTGGCCAAAAACGTAGTATTTATTGAGTTATGAACGATTTTAGTAAAAATTTTGGACTTTGGAATTTTTTAAAACTTATTTAGGCCAAAAACGCAGTATTTACTGAGTTATGAACGATTTTAGTAAAAATTTTGGATTTTGAAATTTTAAAAAAGTGATAATAAATGAAGCTTATTTTGGCCAAAAACGCAGTATTTACTGAGTTATTAACGATTTTAGTAAAAATTTTGGATTTTGGAATTTTTCAAAAAGTGATCATAAATGAAGCTTATTTAGGCCAAAGACGTAGTATTTATTGAGTTATGAACGATTTTAGTAAAAATTTTGGATTTTGGAATTTTTTAAAACTTATTTAGGCCAAAAACGCAGTATTTACTGAGTTATGAACGATTTTAGTAAAAATTTTGGATTTTGGAATTTTTTAAACTTATTTAGGCCAAAAGCGCAGTATTTACTGAGTTAATAACGATTTTAGTAAAAATTTTGGATTTTGGAATTTTTCAAAAAGTGATCATAAATGAAGCTTATTTTGGCCAAAAAAGCAGTATTTACTGAGTTTTTAACGATTTTAGTAAAAATTTTGGATTTTGGAATTTTTCAAAAAGTGATCATAAATGAAGCTTATTTTGGCCAAAAACGTAGTATTTATTGAGTTATGAACGATTTTAGTAAAAATTTTGGACTTTGGAATTTTTTAAAACTTATTTAGGCCAAAAACGCAGTATTTACTGAGTTATGAACGATTTTAGTAAAAATTTTGGATTTTGAAATTTTTAAAAAGTGATAATAAATGAAGCTTATTTTGGCCAAAAACGCAGTATTTACTGAGTTATAACATTTTAGTAAAATTATTTGATTTTAAGTAAAAATTATTGCAAAGATTTATTGAGTTATGAACGATTTAGTAAAAATTTGATTTGGAATTTTATGAAACTTATTTAGGCCAAAACGCAGTATTTACTGAGTTATTAACGATTTTAGTAAAAATTTTGGGATTTTGGAATTTTTCAAAAAGTGATCATAAATGAAGCTTATTTAGGCCAAAAACGCAATATTTACTGAGTTATTAACGATTTTAGTAAAAATTTTGGATTTTGGAATTTTTCAAAAGTGATCATAAATGAAGCTTATTTAGGCCAAAAACGCAATATTTACTGAGTTATTAACGATTTTAGTAAAAATTTTGGATTTTGGAATTTTTCAAAAAGTGATCATAAATGAAGCTTATTTAGGCCAAAAACGCAATATTTACTGAGTTATTAACGATTTTAGTAAAAATTTTGGATTTTGGAATTTTTCAAAAAGTGATCATAAATGAAGCTTATTTAGGCCAAAAACGCAATATTTACTGAGTTATTAACGATTTTAGTAAAAATTTTGGATTTTGGAATTTTTCAAAAAGTGATCATAAATGAAGCTTATTTAGGCCAAAAACGCAATATTTACTGAGTTATTAACGATTTTAGTAAAAATTTTGGATTTTGGAATTTTTCAAAAAGTGATCATAAATGAAGCTTATTTAGGCCAAAAACGCAATATTTACTGAGTTATTAACGATTTTAGTAAAAATTTTGGATTTTGGAATTTTTCAAAAAGTGATCATAAATGAAGCTTATTTAGGCCAAAAACGCAATATTTACTGAGTTATTAACGATTTTAGTAAAAATTTTGGATTTTGGAATTTTTCAAAAAGTGATCATAAATGAAGCTTATTTAGGCCAAAAACGCAATATTTACTGAGTTATTAACGATTTTAGTAAAAATTTTGGATTTTGGAATTTTTCAAAAAGTGATCATAAATGAAGCTTATTTAGGCCAAAAACGCAATATTTACTGAGTTATTAACGATTTTAGTAAAAATTTTGGATTTTGGAATTTTTCAAAAAGTGATCATAAATGAAGCTTATTTAGGCCAAAAACGCAATATTTACTGAGTTATTAACGATTTTAGTAAAAATTTTGGATTTTGGAATTTTTCAAAAAGTGATCATAAATGAAGCTTATTTAGGCCAAAAACGCAATATTTACTGAGTTATTAACGATTTTAGTAAAAATTTTGGATTTTGGAATTTTTCAAAAAGTGATCATAAATGAAGCTTATTTAGGCCAAAAACGCAATATTTACTGAGTTATTAACGATTTTAGTAAAAATTTTGGATTTTGGAATTTTTCAAAAAGTGATCATAAATGAAGCTTATTTAGGCCAAAAACGCAATATTTACTGAGTTATTAACGATTTTAGTAAAAATTTTGGATTTTGGAATTTTTCAAAAAGTGATCATAAATGAAGCTTATTTAGGCCAAAAACGCAATATTTACTGAGTTATTAACGATTTTAGTAAAAATTTTGGATTTTGGAATTTTTCAAAAAGTGATCATAAATGAAGCTTATTTAGGCCAAAAACGCAATATTTACTGAGTTATTAACGATTTTAGTAAAAATTTTGGATTTTGGAATTTTTCAAAAAGTGATCATAAATGAAGCTTATTTAGGCCAAAAACGCAATATTTACTGAGTTATTAACGATTTTAGTAAAAATTTTGGATTTTGGAATTTTTCAAAAAGTGATCATAAATGAAGCTTATTTAGGCCAAAAACGCAATATTTACTGAGTTATTAACGATTTTAGTAAAAATTTTGGATTTTGGAATTTTTCAAAAAGTGATCATAAATGAAGCTTATTTAGGCCAAAAACGCAATATTTACTGAGTTATTAACGATTTTAGTAAAAATTTTGGATTTTGGAATTTTTCAAAAAGTGATCATAAATGAAGCTTATTTAGGCCAAAAACGCAATATTTACTGAGTTATTAACGATTTTAGTAAAAATTTTGGATTTTGGAATTTTTCAAAAAGTGATCATAAATGAAGCTTATTTAGGCCAAAAACGCAATATTTACTGAGTTATTAACGATTTTAGTAAAAATTTTGGATTTTGGAATTTTTCAAAAAGTGATCATAAATGAAGCTTATTTAGGCCAAAAACGCAATATTTACTGAGTTATTAACGATTTTAGTAAAAATTTTGGATTTTGGAATTTTTCAAAAAGTGATCATAAATGAAGCTTATTTAGGCCAAAAACGCAATATTTACTGAGTTATTAACGATTTTAGTAAAAATTTTGGATTTTGGAATTTTTCAAAAAGTGATCATAAATGAAGCTTATTTAGGCCAAAAACGCAATATTTACTGAGTTATTAACGATTTTAGTAAAAATTTTGGATTTTGGAATTTTTCAAAAAGTGATCATAAATGAAGCTTATTTAGGCCAAAAACGCAATATTTACTGAGTTATTAACGATTTTAGTAAAAATTTTGGATTTTGGAATTTTTCAAAAAGTGATCATAAATGAAGCTTATTTAGGCCAAAAACGCAATATTTACTGAGTTATTAACGATTTTAGTAAAAATTTTGGATTTTGGAATTTTTCAAAAAGTGATCATAAATGAAGCTTATTTAGGCCAAAAACGCAATATTTACTGAGTTATTAACGATTTTAGTAAAAATTTTGGATTTTGGAATTTTTCAAAAAGTGATCATAAATGAAGCTTATTTAGGCCAAAAACGCAATATTTACTGAGTTATTAACGATTTTAGTAAAAATTTTGGATTTTGGAATTTTTCAAAAAGTGATCATAAATGAAGCTTATTTAGGCCAAAAACGCAATATTTACTGAGTTATTAACGATTTTAGTAAAAATTTTGGATTTTGGAATTTTTCAAAAAGTGATCATAAATGAAGCTTATTTAGGCCAAAAACGCAATATTTACTGAGTTATTAACGATTTTAGTAAAAATTTTGGATTTTGGAATTTTTCAAAAAGTGATCATAAATGAAGCTTATTTAGGCCAAAAACGCAATATTTACTGAGTTATTAACGATTTTAGTAAAAATTTTGGATTTTGGAATTTTTCAAAAAGTGATCATAAATGAAGCTTATTTAGGCCAAAAACGCAATATTTACTGAGTTATTAACGATTTTAGTAAAAATTTTGGATTTTGGAATTTTTCAAAAAGTGATCATAAATGAAGCTTATTTAGGCCAAAAACGCAATATTTACTGAGTTATTAACGATTTTAGTAAAAATTTTGGATTTTGGAATTTTTCAAAAAGTGATCATAAATGAAGCTTATTTAGGCCAAAAACGCAATATTTACTGAGTTATTAACGATTTTAGTAAAAATTTTGGATTTTGGAATTTTTCAAAAAGTGATCATAAATGAAGCTTATTTAGGCCAAAAACGCAATATTTACTGAGTTATTAACGATTTTAGTAAAAATTTTGGATTTTGGAATTTTTCAAAAAGTGATCATAAATGAAGCTTATTTAGGCCAAAAACGCAATATTTACTGAGTTATTAACGATTTTAGTAAAAATTTTGGATTTTGGAATTTTTCAAAAAGTGATCATAAATGAAGCTTATTTAGGCCAAAAACGCAATATTTACTGAGTTATTAACGATTTTAGTAAAAATTTTGGATTTTGGAATTTTTCAAAAAGTGATCATAAATGAAGCTTATTTAGGCCAAAAACGCAATATTTACTGAGTTATTAACGATTTTAGTAAAAATTTTGGATTTTGGAATTTTTCAAAAAGTGATCATAAATGAAGCTTATTTAGGCCAAAAACGCAATATTTACTGAGTTATTAACGATTTTAGTAAAAATTTTGGATTTTGGAATTTTTCAAAAAGTGATCATAAATGAAGCTTATTTAGGCCAAAAACGCAATATTTACTGAGTTATTAACGATTTTAGTAAAAATTTTGGATTTTGGAATTTTTCAAAAAGTGATCATAAATGAAGCTTATTTAGGCCAAAAACGCAATATTTACTGAGTTATTAACGATTTTAGTAAAAATTTTGGATTTTGGAATTTTTCAAAAAGTGATCATAAATGAAGCTTATTTAGGCCAAAAACGCAATATTTACTGAGTTATTAACGATTTTAGTAAAAATTTTGGATTTTGGAATTTTTCAAAAAGTGATCATAAATGAAGCTTATTTAGGCCAAAAACGCAATATTTACTGAGTTATTAACGATTTTAGTAAAAATTTTGGATTTTGGAATTTTTCAAAAAGTGATCATAAATGAAGCTTATTTAGGCCAAAAACGCAATATTTACTGAGTTATTAACGATTTTAGTAAAAATTTTGGATTTTGGAATTTTTCAAAAAGTGATCATAAATGAAGCTTATTTAGGCCAAAAACGCAATATTTACTGAGTTATTAACGATTTTAGTAAAAATTTTGGATTTTGGAATTTTTCAAAAAGTGATCATAAATGAAGCTTATTTAGGCCAAAAACGCAATATTTACTGAGTTATTAACGATTTTAGTAAAAATTTTGGATTTTGGAATTTTTCAAAAAGTGATCATAAATGAAGCTTATTTAGGCCAAAAACGCAATATTTACTGAGTTATTAACGATTTTAGTAAAAATTTTGGATTTTGGAATTTTTCAAAAAGTGATCATAAATGAAGCTTATTTAGGCCAAAAACGCAATATTTACTGAGTTATTAACGATTTTAGTAAAAATTTTGGATTTTGGAATTTTTCAAAAAGTGATCATAAATGAAGCTTATTTAGGCCAAAAACGCAATATTTACTGAGTTATTAACGATTTTAGTAAAAATTTTGGATTTTGGAATTTTTCAAAAAGTGATCATAAATGAAGCTTATTTAGGCCAAAAACGCAATATTTACTGAGTTATTAACGATTTTAGTAAAAATTTTGGATTTTGGAATTTTTCAAAAAGTGATCATAAATGAAGCTTATTTAGGCCAAAAACGCAATATTTACTGAGTTATTAACGATTTTAGTAAAAATTTTGGATTTTGGAATTTTTCAAAAAGTGATCATAAATGAAGCTTATTTAGGCCAAAAACGCAATATTTACTGAGTTATTAACGATTTTAGTAAAAATTTTGGATTTTGGAATTTTTCAAAAAGTGATCATAAATGAAGCTTATTTAGGCCAAAAACGCAATATTTACTGAGTTATTAACGATTTTAGTAAAAATTTTGGATTTTGGAATTTTTCAAAAAGTGATCATAAATGAAGCTTATTTAGGCCAAAAACGCAATATTTACTGAGTTATTAACGATTTTAGTAAAAATTTTGGATTTTGGAATTTTTCAAAAAGTGATCATAAATGAAGCTTATTTAGGCCAAAAACGCAATATTTACTGAGTTATTAACGATTTTAGTAAAAATTTTGGATTTTGGAATTTTTCAAAAAGTGATCATAAATGAAGCTTATTTAGGCCAAAAACGCAATATTTACTGAGTTATTAACGATTTTAGTAAAAATTTTGGATTTTGGAATTTTTCAAAAAGTGATCATAAATGAAGCTTATTTAGGCCAAAAACGCAATATTTACTGAGTTATTAACGATTTTAGTAAAAATTTTGGATTTTGGAATTTTTCAAAAAGTGATCATAAATGAAGCTTATTTAGGCCAAAAACGCAATATTTACTGAGTTATTAACGATTTTAGTAAAAATTTTGGATTTTGGAATTTTTCAAAAAGTGATCATAAATGAAGCTTATTTAGGCCAAAAACGCAATATTTACTGAGTTATTAACGATTTTAGTAAAAATTTTGGATTTTGGAATTTTTCAAAAAGTGATCATAAATGAAGCTTATTTAGGCCAAAAACGCAATATTTACTGAGTTATTAACGATTTTAGTAAAAATTTTGGATTTTGGAATTTTTCAAAAAGTGATCATAAATGAAGCTTATTTAGGCCAAAAACGCAATATTTACTGAGTTATTAACGATTTTAGTAAAAATTTTGGATTTTGGAATTTTTCAAAAAGTGATCATAAATGAAGCTTATTTAGGCCAAAAACGCAATATTTACTGAGTTATTAACGATTTTAGTAAAAATTTTGGATTTTGGAATTTTTCAAAAAGTGATCATAAATGAAGCTTATTTAGGCCAAAAACGCAATATTTACTGAGTTATTAACGATTTTAGTAAAAATTTTGGATTTTGGAATTTTTCAAAAGTGATCATAAATGAAGCTTATTTAGGCCAAAAACGCAATATTTACTGAGTTATTAACGATTTTAGTAAAAATTTTGGATTTGGAATTTTTCAAAAAGTGATCATAAATGAAGCTTATTTAGGCCAAAAACGCAATATTTACTGAGTTATTAACGATTTTAGTAAAAATTTTGGATTTTGGAATTTTTCAAAAAGTGATCATAAATGAAGCTTATTTAGGCCAAAAACGCAATATTTACTGAGTTATTAACGATTTTAGTAAAAATTTTGGATTTTGGAATTTTTCAAAAAGTGATCATAAATGAAGCTTATTTAGGCCAAAAACGCAATATTTACTGAGTTATTAACGATTTTAGTAAAAATTTTGGATTTTGGAATTTTTCAAAAAGTGATCATAAATGAAGCTTATTTAGGCCAAAAACGCAATATTTACTGAGTTATTAACGATTTTAGTAAAAATTTTGGATTTTGGAATTTTTCAAAAAGTGATCATAAATGAAGCTTATTTAGGCCAAAAACGCAATATTTACTGAGTTATTAACGATTTTAGTAAAAATTTTGGATTTTGGAATTTTTCAAAAAGTGATCATAAATGAAGCTTATTTAGGCCAAAAACGCAATATTTACTGAGTTATTAACGATTTTAGTAAAAATTTTGGATTTTGGAATTTTTCAAAAAGTGATCATAAATGAAGCTTATTTAGGCCAAAAACGCAATATTTACTGAGTTATTAACGATTTTAGTAAAAATTTTGGATTTTGGAATTTTTCAAAAAGTGATCATAAATGAAGCTTATTTAGGCCAAAAACGCAATATTTACTGAGTTATTAACGATTTTAGTAAAAATTTTGGATTTTGGAATTTTTCAAAAAGTGATCATAAATGAAGCTTATTTAGGCCAAAAACGCAATATTTACTGAGTTATTAACGATTTTAGTAAAAATTTTGGATTTGGAATTTTTCAAAAAGTGATCATAAATGAAGCTTATTTAGGCCAAAAACGCAATATTTACTGAGTTATTAACGATTTTAGTAAAAATTTTGGATTTTGGAATTTTTCAAAAAGTGATCATAAATGAAGCTTATTTAGGCCAAAAACGCAATATTTACTGAGTTATTAACGATTTTAGTAAAAATTTTGGATTTTGGGAATTTTTCAAAAAGTGATCATAAATGAAGCTTATTTAGGCCAAAAACGCAATATTTACTGAGTTATTAACGATTTTAGTAAAAATTTTTGGATTTTCAAAGTGAAAATTTTTAGGCCAAAAACGCAATATTTACTGAGTTATTAACGATTTTAGTAAAAATTTGGATTTGGAATTTTTCAAAAAAGTGATCATAAATGAAGCTTATTTAGGCCAAAAACGCAATATTTACTGAGTTATTAACGATTTTAGTAAAAATTTTGGATTTTGGAATTTTTCAAAAAGTGATCATAAATGAAGCTTATTTAGGCCAAAAACGCAATATTTACTGAGTTATTAACGATTTTAGTAAAAATTTTGGATTTTGGAATTTTTCAAAAAGTGATCATAAATGAAGCTTATTTAGGCCAAAAACGCAATATTTACTGAGTTATTAACGATTTTAGTAAAAATTTTGGATTTTGGAATTTTTCAAAAAGTGATCATAAATGAAGCTTATTTAGGCCAAAAACGCAATATTTACTGAGTTATTAACGATTTTAGTAAAAATTTTGGATTTTGGAATTTTTCAAAAAGTGATCATAAATGAAGCTTATTTAGGCCAAAAACGCAATATTTACTGAGTTATTAACGATTTTAGTAAAAATTTTGGATTTTGGAATTTTTCAAAAAGTGATCATAAATGAAGCTTATTTAGGCCAAAAACGCAATATTTACTGAGTTATTAACGATTTTAGTAAAAATTTTGGATTTTGGAATTTTTCAAAAAGTGATCATAAATGAAGCTTATTTAGGCCAAAAACGCAATATTTACTGAGTTATTAACGATTTTAGTAAAAATTTTGGATTTTGGAATTTTTCAAAAAGTGATCATAAATGAAGCTTATTTAGGCCAAAAACGCAATATTTACTGAGTTATTAACGATTTTAGTAAAAATTTTGGATTTTGGAATTTTTCAAAAAGTGATCATAAATGAAGCTTATTTAGGCCAAAAACGCAATATTTACTGAGTTATTAACGATTTTAGTAAAAATTTTGGATTTTGGAATTTTTCAAAAAGTGATCATAAATGAAGCTTATTTAGGCCAAAAACGCAATATTTACTGAGTTATTAACGATTTTAGTAAAAATTTTGGATTTTGGAATTTTTCAAAAAGTGATCATAAATGAAGCTTATTTAGGCCAAAAACGCAATATTTACTGAGTTATTAACGATTTTAGTAAAAATTTTGGATTTTGGAATTTTTCAAAAAGTGATCATAAATGAAGCTTATTTAGGCCAAAAACGCAATATTTACTGAGTTATTAACGATTTTAGTAAAAATTTTGGATTTTGGAATTTTTCAAAAAGTGATCATAAATGAAGCTTATTTAGGCCAAAAACGCAATATTTACTGAGTTATTAACGATTTTAGTAAAAATTTTGGATTTTGGAATTTTTCAAAAAGTGATCATAAATGAAGCTTATTTAGGCCAAAAACGCAATATTTACTGAGTTATTAACGATTTTAGTAAAAATTTTGGATTTTGGAATTTTTCAAAAAGTGATCATAAATGAAGCTTATTTAGGCCAAAAACGCAATATTTACTGAGTTATTAACGATTTTAGTAAAAATTTTGGATTTTGGAATTTTTCAAAAAGTGATCATAAATGAAGCTTATTTAGGCCAAAAACGCAATATTTACTGAGTTATTAACGATTTTAGTAAAAATTTTGGATTTTGGAATTTTTCAAAAAGTGATCATAAATGAAGCTTATTTAGGCCAAAAACGCAATATTTACTGAGTTATTAACGATTTTAGTAAAAATTTTGGATTTTGGAATTTTTCAAAAAGTGATCATAAATGAAGCTATT